>JAQIWG010003318.1:0-18143 GCA_034695025.1 Chamaedrilus cognettii
TAAATTCTTGCCCCCCCCCCCCGCTGAGAATGGTTACGCTACGGCCATGCAGAAAGCTAGATCCAAATCTTTAAATGGTCTAAATATAGGCTGATATGTTATGTTATAGACATTTTGCTTTTAACATTCTTCTACGCTGTAATCTATGCAATAATTTTCAGAAAAAAACAAAATGTAGGCCGAAACTATAATCATGGAAACTACATTGTGGTTCTCACTGTCACAGACATTACTGTCTTCTTTGCCAGTTTGCATTGCAACGTTGTAGTGATAGCCGTTTTCAAAATCTTCCTCTCAGCCGGACACTGGTTTTGTCGTAGGTTTTGTCATGGCCTAGGCTGTTGCCAAGCATTTTGTAAGAACTCGATTTTGTTTGTCGTGGATGCAGCCTAGGCTGCCTGGCCGACGATGATGAAAGAAAATGTTGAAGCGGTCGCTGTCGGCTTCATAAGTTTCGTGATGCTCTTTCCAAACTGCTCATCATACTCTGGTAAGCGACTCAAGCTGCGGCTGACTAGTTTAACCCCTAGTTGGATATTATAGTTAAAATGCATTTTGCGACTTGCGACTTTGAAACCCTTATTCGGATATTTTAGTAATAATGCATTAGCAAGATGGCGCTATTGGAAGCCTTTTTCATAATTTTTTTCACTTGAATGCAGTAATAGTATACCATTTTTACCAATGATGTTTTAAAACAGTTATTAACCTGAAAAAGATTGATAAAATTAATCTTCTCTAGAACCTAGACACAGTTAGACCAACAGTATACATATACATGTCCATCAACAGTGACACAAACTTCAACTGTATGAAACAATAGATTTAGTCCTGGTCTTAGTCTATCATTTGTGTTAACAAAAATTTCCTTGTTTTTTAAACAAATGTTCGAATGCATGCTTTCCACACAACATGTAAAGTGCAGGAACGGGATCGTTTTGAATTGATACCATTACTTTGGCTTAAAGTTTTAGTCTTTTAATGTGAATTTTAAATGTCTTGTCAATATTAAATGTCGTGTCAATATTAAATGTATTGTCAATGCACTGATGGTGTATTTTAGATTTAACAGTCAGACCGACGATCTGCAAGAATACTGGGCCCGGGTGGGAGTACATGGGGAAAATCAACGTGACGTCATCGGGGGTGGCCTGCCAGGCATGGTCCAGTCAGACGCCGCACAGGTTAAAAGTTTTATTGCTAATTTTATTATTCGTTATATCTTTGACATTGAAATTTTCTAGGACTTTAAAATTTTCTTAATGTCTATGCAGCGTAACACAAAATGCATAATGTAAAACTGATTTTATGGCGCGTATGATGCTCTGAAGACACTGGTTTTAAAATAATGTCCCTCATGACTTTGTGAATGTTGTTGTACTTGGGCATTATTAGATGCAACTCTGACATTTATATGAAATTGGGTTTGATTACATAAAAGTAGTGAACTTCTGTAAGCAATAAATGGTAATTGTATATATGGATGAAAGCAGCCGTATGAGCGCGATCTATGAACTCCCCTACTATGTGGGGCTATGGTGAGCCTACAAGATCATCCTATTTTGGGGCACGCATTTTGCTTTTTTTCTATTCGAATCCTCACTGATTTATTTATTTTAAAATTATTTTAAAATAAAATTAGTGTAGTATCGGCGAAGCGTTGTGGCCGAGTGGTCTAAGTCGCGGACTTCGGATAGCGAGTGTGGCAGAGAGTCGGTTCGATTCCCGGCCGAGGCAAAAGATTTCGAGTCACGTCGTGCACCCTTGGATATGGTGCTTAATTTCGTCAGCTCTGCAAATAATCATCCATTGGGGTGGAGTGCTGTAGAGAAGTTAAAGTTGAAGTTGAAGTATCTGCTGTGTGCATTAAAACTGAATATTTTATCCTGTAGACTAGGCTTATTGCCAATGTACATTTTGGGATCTTATCCTGGACAGTTTTTTCTTCCCTGACAACTAGTTAGTGCAGCGGGATACTCACTCAGTTTACTGATAGTCTCTTTGGTAAAGTTATTTTATTTTATTTTGTGCCATTGGTTCTGCCAGTGAACAAAGTTCCTGTTTTATTTTGTCAGGCACGAATTTACGGACGATTTTATGTTTCCCGATAAAAATGTGGCGGAGGCGAAGAATTACTGTCGCAATCCGAACAACGACGTTTATGGACCGTGGTGTCTGACGATGGACCCGGAGTTTGAGCGGGATTTCTGCGACGTGACGTGGTGCTTTTCCGGTAGGGCTGGCTGCAAAGTGACACTTTGTACACTGAGTATAACTGTAAAACATGAAATTTTTGCTGCTTTTGCATCACATACGCGCTTTTTCCTCTCTGAAATTTAGCTGTGCTCAATTTTTGCGTTTTTGGCTGTCCATTATAAACAGTTTATGCAGCTTTATTTTTGCTGCATGCAATTTAGGAAAATTTACCCACTTTCCATATTCGCAAAAATTACGTGCACGCGAAAGTTTCATGTTTTGCAGTAATTATCGTGCTTAACTGTAATTTGTTGTAGGCTAAGGGGCCTGTGATCGCACGAACACAGATTTAGAGGAGAGATTCGAACCCCTGGCTCAAAGCGTTTCATCCCGACGCCTAAACCAATAACTTCTAGACCAAAATAATGCGCCTCGCTTGTTTGATCAAATACAATTTTTTAGTTGATCAATGTCTCGAGATGCATGACTCGCAGAAAGCTGCTTTGGTCATCACTCACAATCTGGGATATCCAACGGTTAGATAATTTCACATATGGTTGGTTGGTTGCAGTGGCGTAACAACAGGGTAGGCAGGGTAGGCAAGAGTCCAAGGGGCTCCCGAGTGCTGGGGGCTCCCGAGCCCGAGTGTCACTATTAGCACCCCAGAAATAGTAACTTGTTATGTAGCGGAGGGGGGGGATTGTGGTATAATCGCTGCCCCCAAGACGGTGTGTTGAAAGACCGGATCGCCCCCCCTAGTCCTAGAAATCCTCCTATAAATAGTTTTTAACGATAGTCTAGGAGTGAGAGCCTCAAAAATTTTGCTTTTTGAATTTCGCCCAAAAGGACTGAGATCCCCAAAAATACCCTCCACCCGCCGCTAGTGAGTTCTGCACGGAAAGGAAAAAAAGGAAGGGGCCTGTCTGTCTTTTTTGTCTAGAGGCCCCCGAGTTTCTAGTTACGCCACTGGTTGGTTGGTACAACATTTCACGCTACTATTTGAGGTAGGTTCCAGGTCCTATTTATAAATTTGCGTGCGTGGCTTACATATCGATTGATTAATTGTGTGCATTAATTCTCTTAACCATGCGCATTTTTTTCTCTCAAAAACTATAAACCTTATCATCTAGACGCTATTGCTCATCGGCAGAGTTAATCATTTTTTGTCATATTCAATCTACAAATCATGTTAGGTATAGATTCAACCAAGGCTTATGCTATGCTAGCACTAACGCATGACCGTTAAATTATTTTATTTTATTTTGATCGTGCCACTGTCTTCGATATATTAGGTCGTGTTTGCTCTTCAGCATTGACTCAAACTTATCCCTTGGCAAATGCAGATGCGCAACCCAAGATGATAGGGGATTGGAGCAGGCTGGCTGACAATAAGGATGATGGTAACTCATTTCATTTTTAAGCATGCAGAAATAGATCGCATTAGCATTTTTTTTTTTTAGCTAAGCCCATTTCATAATTGAAATTTAGCATGTGACCAAAAACGATATCAATGGAATGCAGTCATACATAGTATTTAACTATTGCCGTTTCAAATATTTTGCCATTTTTGCATTTAATTGTGTCTCGTGCTATGCTGTGGCCTACATTTATGATAAACTCATGATTTACATCTAATGGTTGACATCGTTTAATTTCTATTGATTTTGTTTAAATGTGTGCCCATAAAATTCATCTTTAATTTTACACGTCAAACATCGAATTTGTTTTTCAACTGACAAAATGATGGGCTTTCGAATTGTCGTCAATACTTTTGGGCCGCCGCCCTGTATCCGCGACAGACCCGGGCATTGTCGTCGGCGCGGACTCCTCCGACTGGTCTCCAGTCGTACCGGAGATGTACCTCGGGTGCTTCGACTACGCCGTCAAGTGCAACGAGATCGACGACCCAGTGGCTGACGCTAGCTGCAGCCCGATGGTCCGACAGCCGTATCGGCTGCGCAAGAACGAGCTCACAGACTGCGCGATGCAGTGTCGCAGCACAGGAGACGGTTACCCCTACTTCGGCCGGCTGATCGAAGACACTGCAGTAAGTGGAACTTCAATTCATTTGCTAATCTAATTAAGTCTAAAATAACTATTGCATTAATAAAACAGTGCACACCATAGTGAGGCGCTTTGGTGTGGTGTTAGGCGTTGAATTGGGAATCTAGAGATCTGGGTTCGACACCCCACACACGCAACTATGAAATCATGGCGTTACAGGCCCTTCAGCACGGCTGTTAAACTCACAAGTGTCACTAGCTGCTAGCCCAGTGCCAGATAATTATTTATTTGGTTGGCGTCAGGAGGGGCATCCGGCGGTAAAAACCCAGCTCCTGCAGTCCTCACCAGGGCGCATACACGTATAACCTCTGTGAAAACATGAGCATTATCATATTGGACGTCAAAAATCGTGGTTAGTAGTTAGTAGCCCGATGGGATCAGGTAAAGAGCAGTGCCTGTAGCCTAGAAATCTAGGATTCTAGGCTACTAGTTTTTATTTGACGTCTACAGACGAACAACTGCTCACCAAAGCTCCCTCTAAGCTGCGTGCGCACAGATTCCAGAGACGCGGGCAAAAAGAAATTGAACGTGGCGCACTCAAATTTGGGCCGTCGTCTATTAATTTGTAACATAGAACAGAAAAAATTCAGCGCAGTGCAGAAAAAGTCGCTCTGGACTTCAAAAAATACGCACACAACTCTTTTTGGCCCGCTCACAGACTTGTTAACTTAAGAGGGAACATTGCTGCTCACCTGAAATGCATTTTGTTAACAGTATGCCCTGGCTTTCGTTGACGCTGCAGGGGGGGGACGCTGTGTGCATGTGCGGCAACGACCCTCAGGCCCAGCAAATCTGGAACCTGACCAACTGCATGATCCAGTGCGCCGACGAGACCGTCCTCAACATTACGACATTTCCAGAATTCAGATGCGGCTACATCGGGTTCACAAGCCTCTACCAAGGTTTGCCTTCTTGCAGAGTTAGGTTTAGCCCTGATAAAATATGCATAGCGTTACGCCTGCTCCTTCTAAAACAGGCGTAGTGCAACTGTTCAGCCATTAAAAACTGAGTAGGCTTGTGCCAACATTGTCGATTTTCACGTTATGCTACGCCAGCTCGTTTCAAAATAGACGTACATTTGACAAAAAACTTTATTAGGCATACTAAACTTAGCCCTGCTTTTTCGAACGTTGAAGCGTTCGTGGTCATTAGCGGGGTTAAGTGTATCAGGCGCAGTAGCTGTTGAAGTTGAATTGATCAGAAAATCCTCCCCCGACTCCTTGCTTAATAATTAACGATTTTTTACACTCTTTCAGTCACGTGTTCACGCCATTTATTCGTTGATTTGTTTGCGATGCAGTAGTCTACGTTTTACTTCCCTCAATGTCGAATAAAAGATCATTATAGGCTAGTAAACATTAAGTGAATAGCGATCACCCGTGGTTAAGGCATCGACACGAGTCCCAGAGGCCCCCTGCAAGCCGGGGAACAAAGAATTGGCTTGCAACCCAGAGCTCCCCGGCGAGTTGTTAAAGGCGACTAAAGAAGGGGAGCGGTTCTGTCCGAGCTCTCTTGCACATAACCGGACTGTATATAGCTCTCGTGTGCTACACACGATCCTTAAAATACAAAAACAAGAACAAACGAGTCCTGGAGACCTGTGGAGAGACTGGGTTCAAGTCCCGCGCGGGCAACAATGAAACCATGCGTTACAGGCCTTACTACCAGGGGTTTAGTAGGAGTAATACTCCAGAAACGACGTTTTTTTGAAACTGTACTCAGATTTAAATATGAGTAGGAGTAGCAATACTCGTAAAAATGGACGATGGTGGAGTAGGCCTACTCTAGGTCTATGCCTTTCTTGAAAGGCATAGGAGTGCACTACTTCTGTTTTATAAGCAGCAAATGCAACGTTACTTCTATTTTGTAAGGGCTAAACTGAATTCTGCTTACTACGCTTCTGACTGGATCCTTCTGTGCTGCACGTGTGCGCAGTGTGCAAGCAGCAGACGTACGGGAAGGACTGCGACCACCCGTGCTACTGCCACAACGCGTACAACTGTAACCCAAACACGGGACAGTGTCCGCTGCTCGGCGGAGCTTGTCTCGAGGAGTACACGTGGAACAATAAATTTGACAAAATCTGCATCTGGCACAGTGAGGCATATGTTGTCTGCGATGCTGTGGTGTAGTGGTTAAGGCGTTGGACACGTCACAGGAGTCCCAGAGATCTGGGTTCAAGTCCCCGCGCCGCAACTATGAAACCATAGCGTTACAGGCCTTTCTGCAAGGCTTTTGAACACATAAGTGTCTCTAGCTGCTAACCCCGTGTCAAATAATTGATTATTTGGTTGGCGTCAAGAAGGGCATCTGACCATAAAATTCTAGCTCCAGCAGTCCTCACCAGACTCTAAACGTCTAACCCTTGTGAAAATATGGACATTTACAGCATAGACGACAACTAATGGCAGTCTAATTTCTTTGTTGGAACTCCAAAGGATTATTTAGGGATATACTGGAACCTTTAATCAGTCAATATTCTTTTATTACACATATATTGTGCATGATAAGATTTCCATGCTAAAAATTAAAATATTTCTGAGCGACACCTCACTGCCCAACAATAAATTTCTAGTTAAATTAGCACGTTCTATTTTTCTTAAAATATGGGACGCGTCACCCTTTATTTTCCATTTTAGTTACTGAATTAGTAATAGCTTCTATGACAACCTACCAGCTAAATCAATCTTTGTCCAGACTGCGAGGTGTTCAGCGGGACCTGTCAGACGGCCTGCCTCGCCGATCGCCTCAGTCCAGATTTCACGGGCTGTGCATGTGGCGTGGACCAAGTGTTCGCCGAGACCCAGACGACGAGGATCGCGCTGCCGTGGAAGATCGACCGGACGTATGTCACGGCCGGGCCGCGCTGCCGCTGTGAGCACAGCGTGGATGCAGCATAGTAATCTTGATATTTCTTGCGCTAGAAGTCCAAGGCCCGCACCAGTTGTTCGAAAGGGAGTCATTTGAATAATCTGAGATCATTCATATAACTCGTCAATAGGGTATGGAGGTATTTGACTTATCAATTAACTGTGAGCCAATTGAGTTGTGACATCATATCTGTTCTGTAACAATTTAAAGCCAAATGACTCTAGGTTGAGCAACTGGGCCTAAGATTGAATTTTATCTAAAGTTTTGTCTGGACTTTTTATTTGGCCCGATGTAAGTTATTTTCTTCGGTCCGCCGGGGCGCTGGTAATTCCCTGTTTGGCGAAACAGTCTTTAACTTGCCTTCTTCTTACAACCTGTCGAGTTCAAGTCAAAGCTAGTGATTACATTGAATTTCCCCTGCAAACCGTGGGACAATGAATAGGTTTGTAGTCCAGAGCTCCCCGAGCAAGTAGTAAAGAATGACAAAGGAAGGGGAAGCAGTTTTCTGCTTGGCCCGAAGCACTGAACTAATTTCTTTTTCCCGCTCTTTTTTTCTGGAGTTCTCTTTTCTAGCGCACACGCTTCTTTAAACTCCCCCAAAAGGTTGCTTGTGAGTAATTTGTCATTTCATGTTTTTTTATTATATTAAATCCATTAAATCCTGGCTTCAGCAGTCCTCACCAAACGTCTAATCCGTAAGAAGACGTGGACATCAACAAATAGATGATAAAAAGGCAGTGAGTTTTTACTGCGTTTCTTTGGATGTATTCGGCGGCACCGGAAGTAGATGGAGGGCAGGGGTTCAATTGTCTCCGATTGGTGTATTTTTATTTTCATTGCGTCCTTATGTTCAGATTGTTCGATCAGAACGCAGTACATGTATGGAGGAGATCCTGACATAGACGCTGCGGTCGTCTACAGCCGAAGCCAGCGGATTATTCTAGAAGGTTTGTCCTTTTTTTAAATCTTTCTTTCTGGTACTGGTTTATTTATGATTATTTTTTGGTACCGTTCGTGCCAACAGCCGTATCATTTGCGTAGCCATTCTAATTTTATTAGCAGCTCTTATTCACCACATGGTAGCATGAACATAATATGAACCCCTTGCAGGCATTGGCTTGCAGCCCAGAGCTCCCCGGGCGAGTCATAAAAGACTAAAGAAGGAGAAGCGGTTCCATGCAGGCTCTCTTGCACAGAAAGGATTGTATATGGTCTTAGTGCTACACTCGTTCCCTAAACTACAAAAAAAACATAATTTGAAATTCAAACAAACAGTGAAAATAAGTTACCGAAACCTAAGCAGTGAATACCAGCATCAAAGAGAAAGGAATTAGCATTGAAACACATTTACAGTAGTCCAAGTTCTTTGTTTGTGCCAGGTCCCGTGGCCATGTATCCGAGCTGTTACCTAAGGAAGCCGGTCAGCGAGGCCTGGGACGCCACTGATCCCCCAGAAGGTGACATCGTCACGCTCCCATCTAAGACGTGGCGCCTCGTTATGCCACCCGCGACACTCGACTACGGGGACTACATTGTGTTTCAAACGGTATTTGATAGAATATACATATACATGTTGTATATAATAAATAGTTTCGATAAATCCACACCTCAATCTACGGCCTGCACCCCGCACCTGCGATTCAAGCAAATGATGTTTTTTTCATCTCCGTGTGCATGAGATATTTTTGATGCACTACAAACTTGTGCGATATAAATGCATACATACAAATTAATATAATTTTGCATAATAATTTGTTACACTATAAGTTAAAGTTTGACTCGCTATGTGTGCAGACGACGTGTCCTGATCTGGACTTCATAGCGCCCACTACCGCCAGGATGTGGATTAGGATTGTCCCGTCGGGATTCTCGTCTTTTATCCAAGGGGGAGCACACCGAGTTTTTGGTACACGATGCCGTTCTCTTCGCTCTACCAAAATGTCAAAACATACATTGGTTTAGGTACCGGTATAAAGTACACGTAGGCTGTACTTACAGCTGGTTGTATCCACCTCGATTTGAGAGCGAATTAACTTCGGTTTGGTTTGTTGGTCCGAATTAACCGATGAGAGCATTCAATAGATTGCTCTCATGGAGTCCCATTGGTTCACTCGGACAGCAAAACTAAATCGCACTTAATATGCACTCAAATCGAGGTTGAGCAACCGGCCGTTAGAAATGTTCTTGTTATTTTTGTCTATTGAAGATATGAATGAACTACTGGTCAATTACGCTGCTAGGACATACCTTTTGCAATTCTTTTCTGTACATTCTGCACTTGTCTCGGTTTCGATCCGCTTTCATGCTATGGCACATGTGGCATATCGTACCACTTTATCCTCATTTTGTGTCCCAAGCTTGAGCTTTTGATAGGTCACTAGCGTTGAGCGAAAGGTTCATGTTTATAATTGGTCTGCGATAGTAGTAGTGACGTGTAGTAGTAGTTTAGTTAACGCGCCAGCTTACCAGAAAAAACGCATTCGGTGGCTTGGTAAACCTCATTGCCACAACAACCTAACGTTTATTATTTACTACATCGATGACGTTACTTTAGCCTGTCCAATAGAATGTTGAGATTTTACAGGATATAATGAGTTTAAGCCGATCAGATTGCAAGAATTTGAATCCAGAGCTACTTTATTCATTTTTGCAGTCGTCAAGCATTGATCTAAAATCAATATTCAACTCTGATTATTTGCACATCCCGGACATAAACTGTACATATAGTGCATGCATGTATGTAATTAGTGGTTTTTTCAATTTCTTAATATTTCTCGCTTTGCTGAGGATCCAAAAAACACCTTAATTAACTCTAGCTCTGTTGAGCTATAGAGCAGGGATTGAACCCCGGACCTCAAACACGGCAGTCCAGTGACATACCACTAGACCACGCAGGCACTGCAGTCGACCTAACGATCGTTCATGCTTGGTCTGCTCTTAACATCCCTTGGTTTCAGCCCAATCGAAACACGAGACGATAGTCCTCAGCGGCACACTCTCCTCTGATCCCGACAACATGGTAGCCGCTGAGGAGCTGAGCTACACCTGGGGCTGTTGTGTGGACGAGTGTAGCAATACTAGCGGTGAGTCGCAAATCTCCTTGAGTCTTCATTCACGATTGCATGTTAGGAAAATTACTTCTCATCATCATCATGGTTGTTGTTGTTGTTGTTTTTATTCCATGCAAGCAAGGTAGGTCTTAATGAAATTGATACTCATCTTTCAATCAATAGCTTCATTAAACGTTTTAAATTTAGTAAAACATGAAATTTGTGCGTGCATGTAATTTTGGCGAATTTCACGAATCGGGAAAACTCGCAAAAATTACATGCAGCAAATATAAAGCTGAAGAAGCTATTATGATGGGAAGGCCTCAAAAATGCAAAAATTAAGTGCAGCAAAATTTTTGAGAGGCAAAACTGCAAAAATAATATTTTGCAAAAATTTTGTGATTAACAGTAGTTTCACATGAAGCATACTGGGCCAATTAATATGTTGGCGTCGTTGCAGCGTATTCCGACTGCTTCCTCGGTGAGCCCCTGCCGCCCAGAGACAGCGACAGGCTCTCGGTCCCGATCAACAACCTCGACTGCGCAGCACTGCCCTGCACCTTCGTCTTCACGCTGACCGTGCAGGCTGGGGACCCGCACAACACCAGGAGTCTCGGCCTCTCCTCGCAGGTTACTCTTAGTCTCAGTTGTTCAATAAAGAGTTATTTGCCCACTGCAGGCTGGGGAACAAAGAATAGGCTTGCTGCCCAGAGTTGTGTGGGGAGTTGCAGAAGGCATCGAAAGAAGCGGGAGCGGTTCTATGCCGGTGTCGGATCTCTTGCACAGACCCGGTCTGTATATAGTCTTTGTGCTGCACGCTGAAACTACAAGAAAGCAACAAAAAACTGAGTTATTTGACTGATCTTGTTCAATTGAGAGTTACTTGAATGGTCTTAGGGCCAGTTGTTCAATCAAGAGTTACTTGAATGGTCTTAGGGCCAGTTGTTCAATCAAGAGTTACTTAAATGGTCTTAGGGCCAGTTGTTCAATTGGGAGTTTGAATGATCTTAGGGCCTTTTCTATTTCTTTTAAATATGCCCTGGGATCATCCCAGATCCTTCTCTTATCTGCCTTGTATGTGCACATTTATGTGTCTTTTGTTCACACTAAAAGGGTAGCAAACACACACACATAAATACAAATGCAACTTCTAAGAAAAATAAGTGTTATAGAACAGTGCAGCCATACGACGACCATACAAAGACAGCAACGATTAAAATAATGTAAATAGGAATGTTGTAGGTCATAAAAGCTCCGTAATATAATGGTTTGGATATTTTAAAAATGCACTGTTTATGTACATAGGCTTAGGTGAAAAAGAGCAATTGTAATTAACGCGTAAGTCATTCAATTCTCTGTCGGTCCATTTAAACAAGTGATAAATAGAATGTCTGCCTACTCCTTCAGCCAAATTATTGAAAAATGTTTGCAAAGATCTGGTTTGGTAGGCCCATGGGACGCAGCCAAATCGGGCCCCAATTGCGTATTAAACAGGCGCTGTTGAGTCATGTTTTTGTCAAAGGATCCAAAAATATTCCGAATGACCTTTGAAAAGGCATTTTCGAGACTATTTTCTTAGCCTTTTGTCCATACACATTTGCCACATGTCGGCGCTGTGTGGACTTCAGCGCGTAACGCTGGTATCGATGGAAGCGCTGGAGATGCATCTTGGCTGTCTGACCAACTGCGACCCCGCCTTCAACCCAACCGAACGTCTCGCCCTCAAGGTGCTCCACTAAACTAACTAACTTACACCCTTATTTATAGTCTAGTCTGTTAATGTCCATGTTTCACACGCGTTTAGAAATGTGCTTCCTGACGAGTACTGCAGAAGCTGGGTTTTTATGCCCGGATGTCCTTCCTAATGCCAATTAAATAAATGATTATCTATGACACGGGGTTAGCAGCTAGCGACACTGGTGTGTTTAACAGCCCTGCTGAAGGGCTTGCAACACATTGTTTCATAGATGCGGCGCGAGGACCTGAATCCAGGTCTCCTGATTCCCAGTCCGATGCCTTAACCACTACACCGCAGCATCTCGCTGTAGTGTAGTGGTTAGGGCTCCTTTATATGTGTGGTTCAAGGTACTCTACTACTAGAAATTAACTAATAATGTAAAAGCGTTGTGGCCGAGTGGTCTAAGTCACTTGTCTCGGATTAAGTATGCAGCTGTTGTCGGTTCGAATCTCCGACGCAGCAAGGATTATGAGTCACTTCGTGCGTCCTTGGTAGAGGTGATTCAAATTCGTCGACGCGTGTTCTTGCGAGCACTAAAGACCTGTTTTCTGGAGCGAAGGAAAAAGTGAGCGAAGGAAAAAGTATTGGTCAGCACCCGCCCCGCTCGGAAGTTCTTCACGGAAAGGTAATAAATGAACCACCTGCAGGCCTGGGAACAAAGAATTGGCCTGCAGCCCAGAGCTTCCCGAGCGAGTCGTAAAAGGCGATTAAAGAAGGGGGAGCGGTTCTGTGTGGTCCCCCTTGCACAGAACTGGACTGTGTATAGTCTTTGTGCTATACACACGGTCCATAAAATACACACACACAAAAAAAGACCACTCCCACTGCTCTATCTAGACACGTTAACCACTGACTGTGACACGTGCTATAAATGCTGTAGGTCTACTGTCACGACTGCGTCTCGTGGTACTACAAATGGTCGATGACCGGGCAGTACGTCATTCCACCCGAACTGAACGGACTGCAGGTACTGCTATCTACTTATCTATCTAGCGTTTGCGTTGTTGTTCAGCCAGTCCTCAGCGTCTCTTGTAGCACGGTGAAGGCCTCCAAGGCCTCCGGAGAACTTATAACGATACTCACCATGGCGAGTTGCTCAGTCGGTGGATTGTGTGACGTCACGCTAAGCATAGGAGATTGGCAACGGTCACTCTCAACTCGCTGATTGACCAAATCGCGGTTTACTCATAGGCCTAGTTGTTCAATAGAGAGTTATTTGAATGATCTAGGATTATTTTAATAACTCCAACAATGGCGAAAACAATAATATCTCCAAATATAATATAATCCAACAATATCTCGGATCTAATTTGTGAGATCTGATTGGATCGTGACGTCATTTTTGTTCTGTGGCAATTTAAAACCAAATAACTCTCGATTGAGCAACTCGGCCTTAGTGACCATGGACATAAGTCAGATCGCATTCTACGATATGGAGCGTTCAGTGAACCTTTCCACAGCCACAGAGATACGGGTAGTACGTACGTATCAGATTATCTAGTCACTCCTCACCAGAGCTAAACAGACTACAGTTGGTACAATGGTATCTGCTTGTCTGGTCACTTCTCACCATAATGGTTCTTATTTCTGTTTTTTAAATGGATGTGGTGCAGAGGCGATTCTGAATGTATGTAGCGTAGCGAGAAAAATTTGTCATGGACTTTGGGGGGTCTAATGGTCTCACCAAATAAGCCAATTTTGGGTCCCCATGGTGGTATAAGGATGAAATTTGTTGAGACTATTGCATAGTGTGTACTTCTTAACTCACAACCTTTTTGACGTCCAATATGTTAATGTTCATGTTTCCACACAGGTTGGACGCTTTTCACCCTGATGAGGACTGCTGGAGCTGGATTTTATGGCCGGATGCCCTTCCTGACATCAACCAAATAAATAATTATCTGGAACGGGGTTGGCAGCTAGCGACACCTGTGTGTTTAACAGCCTTGCTGAAGGGCTTGTCATTGCATGAGTACATACATGCATAATTAGCCTACAGTCTTATTATTGTTATTAATTAATAAATAAATAAAAATATAATGTTAAAAGAATGTTACTCTGGCATGCTGTATCTGACTTCTGTACATATCTCTTTTTTTGTTGATATGCTTGAACTGTGTTTGTATATCAATTTTTTATATTTCTTTTGTCGTTTTAGTAATAAATGTTCATTTATATATTAATTATTACTACTATGACGTACTACTACTCATTTATTACTAAAAATTACTCCTAACTTATTACTGCTATGACGATTATAGTCATTACCACTATGCTATGGTTCAGGTGCTCGTAATTCCAGCTCGAGCAATAAGAGAACAGAACTGCACCATCACCGTTCACGGTACGTATGAGCCTCAGGCCCATATTTGACATAGGGGGGGGGGGTAACTTGGGAGTGATTGAACCCCTTCTCTCAACGGGCCGACTGCCCTGGCGCTGGCTGAAATTCAGGCGGTCAAAATTGTACCTCGTGGCTCCTGGTACTCGCGTTAATTTAACGGCTTGTGTGGTAACAATCAATAAGCACTGTTTAGAATGACCTCAGACACATCCGTCAACATCCCCGCAGTCCCCCCGCACAACCACCCTAGCGAGCTCTGCACGAGGAGAATAAACATCAATGATATTTTTATATCATTTTGGGGATGCGAAATGATGTCAAAATTGAAGAAAGTTGAGCATCCATCAATATAATTATATACAAGATATATTTTTAAAATTTCATTTCATTTCCTTCACTAAACACATCATACTGTTCCGGAAAGAAAAGTTTACGCACATAAAACTCGCAGTTGCAAACTTTTCTTCAAGTATGTCCTGCGTTTGCGCAGCGGGCCCGGACGCTGCCGACAGCGTACAACTTCACTATGACGTCACTGCCAACACGAGTCCCTCCGTGGGCAGCTGTACCATAACGCCTGACACTGGCCGCGCCCTGGAGACGAGCTTTGTCCTGACCTGCAGCGGGTTTGATGACGTACACCAGCCGCTGCGATACAGGCTGGAGGCGTATGAGGGAGACAAGTCTGCGGAGGAGGGAGAACCGGGTATGGGCTTGTCGTTTTGGTTAAGCTAGCTAACTGCCTTTTTTTATCATCTAATCTGTTAATCTCCATGTTCTCACACAGGTTTAGACGTATGCGCCCTGATGAGGACTCCTAGAGTTGAATTTTTATGGCCGGGTGCCCTTCCTGATGCCATCCAGATAAATAATTATTTGGCACGGGGTTAGCAGCTAGCGACACTTCTGTGTTTAACAGCCTTGCTGAAGGGCCTGTAACGCATGGTTTCATAGTTGCCGGCGCGAGGACTTGAACCCTGGTCCTCTAGACTCAAAGTCCGACGCCTTGACCAAGTGCTACACCACAGCGCTTCGCTTCAGCTATGATTATTATTATTTTTATTATATAGTGAGAAATCATCTGACAGAAAAATTTTAATACTATTGTTATTGTAATTATCTAGTGTGGGAGTAACTAATTTTTTCCGTCACGCAGCCGTGATGATCCTGTACGACGGATTCAACTCGACGTCCGATGGACTGCTGTTTCCGTACGCTCCAGGCGGAATACTCCATCTCCAGGTCATAGTCTCCGACTCACTGGATGCGGAGACGCCGTACTTCGGCTCCATGACGCCATTCACCGTAAGAGCAGGGTGCAGGGTGTATTTTGAGGAAATTTGATTTCAACGTAAGCAGATTGCAGAGCATTTTTGGGGAAAATTTGATTTAAATTTATAGCAGAGCGCAGAGCACGGTTTTAGGAAATTTGACTTCACCGTAGGCAGAGCGCGGGACGTTTTTTTTGGAAATTAGAATATTCAATAACAATTATCCACTAGTCGGATATTTGAGCTAAAATGCATTTTGTGACTTTGCGACTTTTAACCTGTAGTGGGATATTTTATTTTAAATGCATTAGCAAGATCGCGCTATTTTGAAGTCTTTTTCATCATTTTCTCTTCACTCTAATGTACGAAAACCAATGAGGTTTAATATCCTGGACGACGGACTTCATATCATTTCGATTGTTTTTCAGATTCTGTCCCCCTCTGACATCAGCGTGGCTGCGTGGGCCGCGCTCAGATTTCACACCATGCAGGAGTGGATGCGGGGCTGTCCCGTGTTGGCCCTCGAGAGGATCAGCGCCATTGCGCTAACACTCAACACTCTCGAGAAAGAGGACGGACTCATAACGGAGTCCGTGGAAGAAATTACTCAGGTTAGTTGATTCATTTATTTCATTATTTACTGTAATACATTAAATTATTTCCTGCGTGACATTTTGACGAATTTCTCGAATCGGCAAAACTCGCGAAAATTGCATGTGCCAAAATGAACAGCAGGAGATATAATGGGCAGTCCTCAAAAACGCGAAAATTAAATGCAGCTAAATTTTTAAGGTGAAATCTTTGTTAAAATTCGTCAAAATTGCTCCGGTTAGTTTATTTATTTGCTTGTTTAAAATTTTTTTTTTATGATTGGGTGCGGAAATGTATGAATTATGAGGTAGATGGAAAAAGACGTATAGGGAGACCGGAAAGGATATGGAAAAGCTTGACAGAGAAGGATATGAAAGCTAACGTTCTAGGACGTGAGGATGCGACGGATAGGATAAAGTGGAGGGAATGTCCTAGGGAAGGGTTATGCATAAATACGTGCCAATTTTCAAAAATCTTTGTTAATTTTTTATTACATTATTGAGACATCTTTGTAAAGATTGGCATTAGAAGTTGCAAATGAAAAAAAAAATTAATTTTTTACTGAATAAAATTGTGCATACATGTTCCAGAAGATGCCAGCTATTTACCCTGAAAGTTTCAGAGCATTTGGTGAAAAGTTGGAGAAATCAAGAAAAAAGCTGCTCAGGGGGGACAGATTTTATGGGGGAGACACCTGCATCCCTTACCCCAGCAGGTCGGGGAACAAAGAATGGATTTGCAGCCCAGAGCTCCCCGGGCGAGTCGTAAAAGGCGGCGACCAAAGAGGGGGGAGCGGTTCTGTGGTGGCCCACTTACACAGAACTGGACCGTAATAGTCTTTGCTACTACACACTGTCTTTAAAATTCAACCCCACACCCTGCACCCCTGTTCTCAGTAGCAAGGTTATTTTGCTGATATCTCTGTTTACAGTTTCGCGTGGATCTCATCAACCAACTCGCGATCATCACAGGACTCGACGAGGCTGATGTTGGAGACGGACCTCCCTCGCTCTTCCAAGCAAGCTCTATGGCGGCTGTGCTCCCATTTTCTTATTTCTGACTTCATATTGAATAAAGCTTCATATTATGTACCGGCGCTGTAAAACATGAAAGTTTTGCTGCATGGGGTTATTTTTGCAGTTTTGCCTCTCAGAAATTTAGCTGCACTTAATTTTCACATTTTTGAGGACTTCCCATTGTAACAGCTTCCGCAGCTTTATATTTGCTGCATGTGCTTATCGCGAGTTTTCCCGATTCGCAAAATTTGCGAAAATTACATGCACGCGAGAATTTCATGTTTGACAGTATTTCTCATCTACACAATTTTTTGCAAGAAGGGGGAGCAGTTCTGTGCGGGCTACCCTGCACAGAACCGGACTGTATACAGCCCTTGTATGCTGCACACTGTCCCTAAAGTATAAAAAACAAAGACAAAAAACTTAAGACAATCATATGACCAAGTATTTCATAGGATTGCTTCTTGAATGAGGCCCCTGGTTGGCAGGGCGCCATGTTTGCGCTCAAGTCGATCAGCGCGGTCGCGAAGCAGAACGATCCGTACGCAATGCTCGAGGAGCTCGATCCTGCCAAGCTCGTCCATAGTCTCGAGCACAGTCTCGAGCACTACAGCCTCGTCGTCAAACAAAGCGTCCTTTTCACAGGCTGCAGGTGCGTGCCAGTGCCCGCAGGGGCAATTCTAGAATTTATTTTTGGGGGGCTGATTTGATTTTTCATATCATTTGTTATTATTTATTATTTCATTTTGTTGATGTATCATTGTGGATTTAATATTTTTGCCCTTTTAATTTTTTCTCATTAAATTATTTTATGATTATTAAAGCTCTGATTATAAAGCACTGAATCACATTAATAAGACGGAAAACTCTCGGGACAACTAAATCAAAATCCAAGCAGACGATGCCTGCGAAGGGACAGACAAAAGGACAGACAAAAGGACAGACAAAAGGACAGACAAAAGGACAGACAAAAGGACAGACAAAAGGACAGACAAAAGGACA
>JAQIWG010003319.1:0-18138 GCA_034695025.1 Chamaedrilus cognettii
TCGGTGAGCGCTTTCTCGTGCAGAGAAGGAGGCTAGAGACAAAGCAGGCGAACACAACCTCCAGCAAACAACGCGAATTGGGTCTGCGATGACAGCAAAGGGAAGGCAGGCAGGAGACTGAGGAGAGCAGAGTGGAGCCTGCGGCGGCCTGCGTGCATAGTGGAATAGGAATTGTGTGATGTTAGTGTTATTGCTGCTGAGAGGTTCTGTTGTAGTCAAATTGAGTACCAAAAATATCACAACTAGCATAGGCTCACTACTGTTGCCTGAAGGAGACTAACGTCAGTTGAAAATGTTGATGTTGAATGTGCATTGTACAGTAGGTATACTTTCTCACAGTTTTCGCTAATTTTGCCTTGCACGCATGCTGCAATTATGACACACGTGAAACAGTAAACGTAGGCCTACGATTAATTGGAGCAGGCTGTTAAAGTTCAAACTAATCAACCCATTAATGATAGCATGACTGCTAGGCGATGAAACAATGCGTACAGTGTAGACTTAGGCTAAGTGCTTCTGCGTGACATAACATGCATGTAGGCCTACAATGTCATGTACATGCACGCAGACTAATTCAGATCAGCGTCAAGACAATTCTGAACCAAATACTCGCTACCAAGTACGTTAGACTCTTTTACTTGCCTCATCGGCTGCGGTGTAAGTACAAAACAATGCAGCTACAGCTATAAGCCGCAGCTGCAGTACAACGCAGCCCATGTAGGCCTAAGCTCAGAGTTGCTGAATGGCATCCCTTTGTCTCAAAATCTTCATAGCGCCTCAATAGTGCATACTATGCCCACACATAGACAGCAAGCGCGGTGAGGGGAGGAGAGGGGGTTCAATTTTCAGACAGCGGTCGCTACACTGCCCTCACTGCGCCACAGGGGGGAGGGGAGTCGCGGGAGGGCGTCGGGGGGGGGGGGGGGACAACTAACCCGGAGCCTGCCAGTCTTGTTTACCAATGGCGAATGTAAACAACTGTGTAGACGCACGACCGTGCGCCATGCAGTGCGGCACACAACCGCTACAGAGCTGCTGCCAGCAAATAATTTATCATCGCCCCGGCATCGAATTTCGGTAAATATCGCGGCAGAGCAAGCGGCTTGAGTAAAACTTTACCGTGTTTGTAACTCGGTAGGTTGTTATACAGCGTTTGACTCTGCCACTTGTCACATATTTCGAGCTATTATAATTCACCGAATACCACGCGATACATTACATCTAAGTGACTAATAGGTGTAGCCTGCCATTAATGCTCGCGGTATTCCTGTACCGGGGGGGTGGGGGGTACACGGAGGCCCCCCACCCCCCTCCCCTCCTGTTGAGGGGAGGGGGGTGGGGGATACATGGAGACAAAGGAATAAAGTGGGGACAAGCTCCCTATTAGACCCTATTCATATTATTCAATTAATGTCTCTCTCACAAACCAGCATAATATCATATGCTTATTTATTAGCCCCAGTAAGTGCCGTGTGATTCAGTCTTGGACGCGTTATCGTCGGACCAGTCCACAATCAGACTAGAGTATCAAAGAGCAGTTCTCGCTGCAGGGTCGCGTCAGTTTGCCGTGGCCCTAGGTGGTAATCTCGCCAGCCTAGAGCAAGCAAGCAGCCTGCGCGCCGTATACAAACAAACGCGAACTAGCTGCAGCGCCCGACCTAGTATCAACGACTAACTGTGGCCCGCTGAACGGGGCGGATACAGCGGAAAAATGTTGGGGACGGCGGGGCACAATTTTTTTCAACCTGAAGAAAATGACGAGCGGGATGAAGGGCGGAAAGAGCGAAACTTGCTCAAAAGAGTTATCGTAGGCCTTCATTACCTCTAATAAACCTTCATTACCTTTTATGGTCGTATTACGGGAAGACGTCTTGGAATCCGACATAAACGAAATGTAACGCCACCTTACATATAACCAAAGATGATGAGACGAGAAGGATGTACATGCGTGTACATAATGTATATATGTAAAAAATTTAATTAAATGCATTTTTTAACATTACGCCGTAAGATTTTCTATCGGTGGCTATTCCGAAGTTTCTAGGGCATTTGAGAGCTGGCAAAAAAAATTTGCCTGAGTGGGTGGGGAAGGGGGAGGGGCATATGGCCCGCGTGGCCCGGCTGGATTTGCGACTGTATACGCGCTTGCCCGCATTTGCCATCAGCGCGCGCTGGCATCGACGTACTGAGATAAATAAACAGTACACGGAATGAAAACGTTGGGTAAACACGTGATTCAGACAGACTAAACAAAACGCGCCCGCTGCAGATGTGGACAGCGCTGAAGGATAAGCACACTTCTGCTTGTGTTCGCTAGGGGGGAGGAGGAGTGGATAGGGGGGTGTATGAAGCTGGTTTGGGGGGGGGGGGTGGTTTTATGGGGCGCGCAAAATAGCTTCTGTTTGGATAGGCCATATAGTTGTTGATATAAGAATGGAGGCGATGTTTTCATTGGCAGATTGAACGGATGCTGTTGTTAAAATGCATTAGCCTACGCATCGTGTATAGCCTAGGCCTACATCGAAACTGCATACTTTTGCATAGGCTCTAGTCTATAGGCTACAGCATACTTCATGTACCTACATAGTAGGCTCCTATGTGATATAAAGAGAGACTATAGCCTACAGCTCCTACACTGTATGCATCATGGCGCATAGTTATTAGTTAACGACAGGTTGCCTCCAGAGAGCACAAAGCAGCTATGTCCATTCTTTGGTCAAAAAACTTTTTTAAACCGTTCGAAGCGTCTTTTCATCCTCAACAGTATGCACAAACAGCTAAGTCCTAGCTGCTACCTAACTTAAGTTATTGAACAGAACACAATACATATATGTCCATGAAATTAAAAGCTATACACGAGCAAAGCAACGCAAGAGCAGCTATGTCCATGAGTGATACATAACTTAATTTTGAAGAGATGAACTCGATCTTAGGCATAGCAAACCTGAAGCGCAATTCAGCTATATCCCCACAGCTACATCGCTCTGAATGAAATCAACGAAAAGCGACAGCATTATTGATGCGAAAATCAGCTATGTCACATTATCGCAGCTGGCTAAGTTGTATGCAAGCTATAGTCGGCTAAAGGCGCTGAGAATCTGGCGTACACACAACAGCTATGTCCATTGCCAGGGCACTTGGATGAGTTGTGTTGTTTGCTTAGAGTGGAGTTGCCGAGACAAAAGTGTGCGCGCACGTGCGCGCCCAAGCTTGTCTCGGCAGCTCCAAAGTGTGCGCGCACGAGTGCGCGCACACTTTGGCCTTGGCAACTCCATCCATTGACGCTGCCGAGACAATTGAGACATTTGCCTCGGCTAACATTTGTCTTGGCAGCTCCATTGAAGCTGCCGAGGCAAATGTGTGCCGAGGCAAATGTGTGCGCGTATGCGTGCGGGCGCACTTTTGTCTCGGCAGCCCCAAAGTGTTAACTGTCAAGACCAAAGTGTGTCACGCTTTCACACTTTGGCGTAAAAGTGTGAATTCTTGTCAAATTTTCTATGTGTGCGCGCAAGCGTGCGCACACACTTTGGAGTTGCCGAGACAAAAGTGTGCGGGCACGTGTGCACGCGCACGTGCGCGCACACTTTTGTCTCCGCAGCTTCAAACTGTGTGCGCACGCGTGCGTTCACACTTTTATCTATGTTTCTATATTGACATAGACTGTATCAGTTTAACATCAGCAAAAAAAATTATCAGTCATTTTGAATTGTCAGTCATTGTTAAACTGATTGTATCAGCTTAACATTCAAAATGACTGATAAAAATTGTTGCTGATGCACACCCCGCAGACAGCTCTGGGCTGATATGAACTGTGCGCCACACAGCCATGTCCGTGATAAATGGACATCGATGAGTGACGTCACCTGAGGCAACTCTTTGATGTGTTTAAAGTTTGTGCACAACACAGCTGTGTGTTTGGTGGACGCACATCTATGTCCAGCTTCTTTAAATAAACGTTTAGACGAGTGCGGACAGACGCTATATCCAATTTTTCATCAGGTGACCTAGAAAACAATTTTTGTTAAATACTTATACTTATAATTTTACAAATATAATACCAACAACTAACTTAGAATTGAACATTCTTAATTTGGAATATTTACAAACACTGTTTGGCAAATATGCGGCTCGTTGATTAGTGTCCATTTAAAAATGCTCTTCTGAACAATTTTGTCTCCTAAAGTTGCATGGACATAGCTGGATTGTAAATGCTGGAGGCGATGTGACCAATAATACCAAAAATTGTACGGTAGGCTAACTGCATCAGATTATATAATTTATTATCAGGCCTACGGATTTTAAGTCGGCTCGAGGCCTAAGCTTTTGTAGCAAATTCATAAAAATTTCGTAGGTTCCATAATGTGCGACGTGCGCACGCCTTTTATGGCACGCTTTATGGCCCGTTACAAGATTCGTGATAGGCCTAAACTATGCGATGTCGTGTATCTGAACAATCAGTATTCAACTTGTGTAGGCCTATATATTAATTATAATCATTTATAGCTACATTGCGCTTTCACTACAAGGCTTTTTGCTAGAAGATACGTAAGTTTAAGGCTTACTCCGCACCTACGATTAGGGCAGACAATGCATTTTTTGTCTCCGTTTGCATTTGCGATGCGTTGCGAGTGCAGTAGGCACCTATAATTATGGATATGCATTGTCCAATTTTAGTACTTTGGACGATATTTAATTGGTCACACAGCATTTAAAGTTCTCACCAGGTGTTGTCAAAGACTCCAAGACTTGATTGGTTTCCAGGTAAATGGTTCCACGTTGTTTTAAAGTCGTTCATTTACCAGTATCTGGGCCTAACTGGTTGATAGCACAAGCCTGAATACCTATAAACCCGGAGTTTTTATACGTGCACAATTTGTGGAGCCTGCTTTATAAATCTTTTAAAATATTTGCTACTTCGATTGACATTAGGCCTACTATATTATGTTATTGTAAACATGATGCAGGGAGGCTATTACCTATTAGCCTATAATAATTAGCCTATAGGTTGTACTGCAGCAAAAAGTCTAATCGATATCACATTGGTAGCTAGTATATTGATAGAACATTATTATACACGCAATCGTAGACATACTACTAATGTTCATGAAGGCTTAATTAATAATTATATCCTACAGTTAGGGTATGTTTTTTTAAATGTTGCATAATTATGCCCATTAAATCGTTATTATTATGAATAAATTAATTAGATACATTATTTAATTAATCATTTAATTATTGGTTCATTATTGCGCAGATTAGGAAATATGTCGCAGAATGGTTTCTCGCCGGTCACACAGTGGTTAAAAGATCTCCGCTTTGCGTGCGATAACGAATGTCTGAGCGTTCTTCAGGGAAAGTCGCTGACGAATCGGAGCGGAGATCACAAATCTCTAACCGATCAGAACACAGATGTCAAATCTATGGCCGATCACGACGAAGATGTCCACATCACAGCATCGCGATCTGTGATTGGTTTGTAATTTGAGATGAAACTAAATTTCTAATGAGATATTGCTTCTCGCTTTGAATTGTTGATGCTATCGTAAGGATGTCATTTTAAATGCATGTAGAGATGCTGAACAGAATCAGTTTATCAGAAGTGTGGTACGTTAAATACCGTATTAATTGTATCACTTCATAAATGGTCTTGTAGTTAGTATGCATTCACATCATTGTGACTATCATATGATTGTGATTCTTGGAGCGTGACCAGAGGAGTGTTTTAAACTACACCTTAGTCCAAAATCTTGTTCAGTCGCTTAATTTTGAGCCCGTTGTACATGGTTCAGAGATCTGTAGTAATTGAATACAGATGGAGAAGTTTTATTAACGGTTGTATTATATTAAAGATGACGGAGTGAACCTTATAAAAGCGATGTAATATTTCATCTGCCTTTTGTTTGTATCCTCAGGACAGATTAACGCAATACGTTCATGCCACGATGTGCTGAAGGCAAATATTGACTGCTTGATGTGGTATGTTCTTTTACAATAGCCTACTTTTTACATTATCTTATTTTCTTCCTGTGTAGGATTATCTCAAAGGGTTTTGAAACTAACGCGCAAATTACCATCAATAGAATGATGTGGAAAAAATGTCGTTGCATGAGCCTTATGCATTTTACTGAAATATCACATAGTATGTTGTACTTTAATGTAGTGTGTTCAAAACTGCTAATTGACAGTGTGCTAAATACAGTAATACACGCTGTGTTGTATGTGATGCAGTGCGATGAATGAAAAGAAACAGAATGCGGCCAAGGATCTAGTTGGTCAAGTTTTGATTCACGTTGATTTGCTGATATCTTGCGTTCTCTCAGCCAATGGCGACTCTGACATTTCTACCTTGCAGGTCAGTGTCCGAAACATTTTCTTTTCCAATATTATGATTTTTAGATAGAATTGAGTAGCCTCTATTGGTTGCTGACCGACATTGTCTATTGCAGTGTTTTACTCTCGGTACTGTAGGCCCTATGTGATTACTTATGTGGAAGATGATGAAGAATGATGAAGAATTTATTACAGTATCAAATTTAGTGGGTGGGATATTTTTGATTTGTGCGTAAGTACTGTTTCACAGACCCCTTAGAGAATTGAACAACCCATTGTTGCGTGCGCAAAGAAAGTGCCAGATTATCTGTTAACTTATCACTAGCTGATATTTCTTTATTTAATAGCTTTCTGAACATTATAAAAAGCTTTATGTTGAGTTAGTGTGAAAAATGTGCGCTGTATATGTGTACAGTGTGACAGGTTACAAGACTCCTGTGCTAGACTAGTGAATCATGTTCAAACCCACACAGCCTTCAATCTTTATGCCCTCAGTCAGCTGGTGGATCAGTTGGTGGATACCATCCTGACCAGACTTCTACAGGTTAATATAATGCTTTATACTTTCTCGCACGTTATCTCAAGCAAATAGCTTTAACCGTTAACAAGTTTTTCGGAAGCAAAATTTTGTACTAAATATCATGAATTTAACTTTACACCCGATATTAGTCATTGAAAACGATATGATGTGTGACGATGATAAATATTTGATTGTTTCTTCTCTGAAGTGCTGGGATTGAAGTATTTTTTTCTTAATTTTGTTCTACTTCAGCCAATAGACTATTTGCTGTCAATTGCAGTCATGGCTCTGATGAAGGATTTATGTAATAGTTTGTATCTGGCTTGTATAATATACAGACGATCATGGTCGGTATAGATTTGAGCAGTCCAGCCATCTTGCGCTCTTCAATCTGTCAACTCATAGCGGTCTGCCTTCAGTCCGAGTCCCTCTGCCGAATAGCTGTCAAAGTCAGTCACTCTCTTTTCGATAGCAGGCTATTATTATTTTGAAGCTCGCTTGATAATTTTTGTTACATATTGGCGAGTTGTGAGCAGCTTAAATGTATTATATGCCCCATTAAAAGAGTTATTTGGTCCAGTGCAGCATTTTTATACTGCATAACCTGCTCTTTCAAAATACAAATGAACCAATAAAAAAATATAAAGACTGCTCTGCCATGATCTTAGACGCTGAGCAATATTAATACTTTTCAAGCCGTACATTTTTTTACGGTGTGTAATGCATTGTTTAGTGTATTTTAGAGTAATATAGACTGCATGGGAGTTGTTTTCTGAAAGCAATATTTCTTGAATATTTTCTGTTTAAATATATAGAAATTGGTTGGACTGCAATCTAATAACAATTTTTGACAGCTATGTACTCGTAGATATTCAAGCTGCACGCGCATCGTTTATGATTGTCTTGGTTGCAGTTGGATGCAGTAGAAAGGCTTGTCGATCTCTGCTATTACAAACATCAGTCACAACAATGTTGCATCTCTTTGGATGGATCGTACACAAGCGACTGGAGACTTTCGATTATTTCATCGAGCACCCATATCGAGGTCCTCTCAAACATCGAATCCGATTCAAATCAGTCAACGGTGTCTTTTAGCGAACACCCGGCCCGTAATTTATCCATCAGCTCGGCTAGATCCCAAGCCAGTTTAAACGGGAAACGTTTCTCGTCTCTGCAAGCCAGTGATCAAGAAGAGTCTTCACTCCGAGTCGATTGCAGTAGTCAGGCAAAAGCAAAGCAGTTGGAAGAATTGCGATCGAACAAATTAGATCGGTCCAATCGCAGCTCAGTTGCTTCCAGATTTAAAGATCACACTTATGTGAATGGATATATTGAATGCAGCCAGGCTGTTGATGATGAGATGATGATGTTGTCTAGAGACAGCATCGCTTCAGGCGCAGCCATCATTTCTCAGGCTCTTCGCGCACTGGCAACCATTTGCTGCGTTCCCGAAAGTCTTCTGCGGCTAGACATGGTTTGTAGTTTGCTCGTACTTTTTATGTTTTTATTTTTATTTTATGCAAATGCAAGATTTTGGTGTACATGTAGCTAGTTCTTGAGCGTAATGCTGGTAGCCAGATGCTACTAGTCACGGATTTTGATGTTTGTATTTTTATTTATTCTTTTATGTTTTATTATCTGAATGATGCACAGAACTATTTATATGTAATAAATATCATTCATGAAGACTTATCATGAAGTAATATGACAGACTATTCATGAAGAAATATCATTTATCGTGAAGACTATGATTTAAATCTTTACTGTCAAATGTCTGTTTAACTGTTTAAATTGAATTGTAGTAGGCCTATGCATACATAGTAGCATCTTTATCTAGCAATCAATCCTATATCTTTTTTAAAAAGTCTTTATTTATAACTTTTCTTATCTTTCAATTTTAACTTTGGTGATTGTAACAGGATACTAAGATGTTTGGACATGAATTACTTTTAACCAATAAGAAACTTTTAAATTTGACTAAATATTTGTGAATATTCAATATTTATTGCGTCAGCGTGTCATTAAAACATACGACACGGTGTCATCGCTGTCATCAGGCGGGGGGTGTTGCGTGCCTCTGTGTCATCCTCCGCTCGCCCTCACTGCCCCAAAGCGCGAGAGCCGAGGCTGCGGGGGTGCTTGCTCAAATAACCTCGCCCGCTTTGGCAGAGTGCCAGCCAATGATGGATCTGCTCGAAAACATGGGCGACATTGTAGCCGCCCTCACCGGTGAACTACTTATGAAATTTATTATTGAAGTAAGATAAGATATTTGATGAATAGAATGTAAAGCTATTTAATCTTGTTTATTCCGCTCAAAATTTAAGATAGTTGGAATTATATTGAAAATAAACAGTGCGTTGGCTCTTTGGCCTTAGGTCAACAGATAGCCACTGGAGACCGCAGATACTGAAAAAGTTATTGTAAAGCATGCATTCATGTTAACACATGCATAACCATTCAAACCATGCCAATGCATAACCATGCTTGTGCAAAAGCGTGAAAAAAATCTTTACTTAAATTTGACAAAGATGTTTCCGATGACTTCATAGGACGCCGAAACAGACTCTAAACACATTACTATTACATTACTATTATTATTATTATTTTTAAATAAGATAACGAGAGGCATGCCGCATTTGCGCGCAGGTTTGTGTCGCAAGGCCGCAAGTCAAGACGCGTTCCTTCTCGCCTGCGCCGCACTCTCCAACTTGACGACTAGCGACAGCCTTGCGTGCGACTACCTCACGCTGTGCGACACTCTCACAGCGGTCATCGCAGGGTGCAACGCAGATTTGGCGCGAACTGTCTTCGCTAGGGATCAGGTACAGTGTCTTTTTGCATAGAAACAAGAAAGGTTTATTGCCTGTTTGTGATGTCTGTGGCCTAAACTTTGATAACTGATTGTGATCAATCTTGTGACTTGCTTCTCAGTTGTTTCATGATTAATTGGTATTGCTACCATTAACCAGTTTTGATAAAAATATTCTTCGTTGATTTAACTAATATTAAGAACGGTTGAGTCCGTAATATTTCTGGGTCAGTAAATTTGTTAGCAAGGTTATTATAACTCGTAACATATAAAAATTTGAAAGATCTATGAAGGGTGTCTCTGTTTGCCTGAGATAATGAATCAATGCTTCTCATGTCTTTTGAAAATTTTATGTTTACGAAGACGATTGGCATGTTTTATAGCATGTATGGTATCTGTATGTATAGTATCTGTATGTATGGTATCTGTATGTATGGTATCTGTATGTATGGTATCTGTATGTATGGTATCTGTATGTATGGTATCTGTATGTATAGTATCTGTATGTATGGTATCTGTATGTATGGTATCTGTATGTATGGTATCTGTATGTATGGCATCTGTATGTATGGTATCTGTATGTATGGCATCTGTATGTATGGCATCCGTATGTATGGTGCTATCCTACAAGATGCTTCTGCACAGGTAATGACGATAATTGCCAACATGGCTGCCAACAAAAGTCATGGTCCACCGCTCCCTCCCTGCCGTGACGTCACCGAATGGATCGCAATCTTCCTCAATGAAACCACCTCTCGACGCCATCTTGCCTCCATTCACGAACTAAAATACGCTTTATTCGCCAAGAAAACAAATGCTGGGTATTCAAATGTGGCTGCTGTAGTGGATCGAATTGAGGATGGAGTGACGTCACGGTCGGTTGGCGATGGTGTGACGTCACGGTTGGTTGCCTTGACGCCCGTAGAGCTGGCTGCGTGCGAGAGGATGCAGCAGCGGGCGGCGATGACCATCAGCCGACTGTCTAGCACGCGCGACGCGGCGCTTGCATTTATTGACCTGAACTGTAAGTGGACAACTTGCTGCAGTAGTCTTACTCTCGAGGCTGCCAATCGGAGTTACGGGCTTGGAGATTACTGTAAAACATGAAATTTTTGCATGCATGTAATTTAGGCGAATTGAGCCAAATGAACAAATTTGCCAAAATGATATGCAGCAGAATAAAGCTGCAGAAGCTATATATAATGGGCATGGGCAGTCCTCAAAAACGCATAAATTCAGTAAAGCAAAATGTCTGAGAGGCAATGCCAACAAAATAAGATGCAACAAAAACGTCACGTTTTACAGCATTTTACTATTGCGATCGTTGCTGTGTAGAAAACATGTAGTGGTAGAAATACAAATAGGCTGTGCTCGGAATCGTTGATCATTAGGTCTACTCCTGAATTGACACGATTTAAAATTAGGATTAAAATCCACGATTTAAAAACCAGTTCACAGGGTAGAATAGTAATGTGATCTAATCAAATATTGTTGTCCGCTATGATATTACCTCCCTAATGAAATGTGAGATCAATTCTTTGTGCTTTCAGGCGTTGCTAGACTTGTTGAATTGTGCACTGAACCAGAAGCAAGAAACCACAGCGATTCAGTTCTTATATCCTGCCTGGTACGTAAGTCAAAAAAAAATTGAAAAATATTTTGTCCAAGAAAAGAATTATGTGTGTGCAAACTGCGGATAATAATTGAGATATTTAATATTGTATTTAGTAATGAGAGCAAGTCACTGCTGTGAATGCTTTTCTGCATGTAGTGTGATCCTCAATAATTGCAGTGTGCTCTTGGGATGTTTCTATTTTAATTCAAACATAGCATACAGTGGAAATAAAAACATAAAATCTTTTTGTGCATATGCCTTAATGAGGTTATTTTCTAGGATAATTATTTTATTTCAATTTTTAAATATCTATGCGTATATCTTAAATTTGTTATTTTGTCATATTTCAGACAGCGTTGCGCAAGTTGTACACGGTGTGTGGACCTACGTGCCACCCTGTGCTAACTGCAGACTCCGTTCGAGAACTCATTCGCTCCGATGTCATGCAGTCCTTTCTACGCTGCTCAACGGCCATCGAAAGTTTTATATGACACGCAGGCCCATAATCCACCATTGTGAGTTAACTGCGAGCTGGCTCAATCAGTGGATTATCTGCCAA
This sequence comes from Chamaedrilus cognettii, assembly GCA_034695025.1. Lineage (NCBI taxonomy): Eukaryota > Metazoa > Annelida > Clitellata > Enchytraeida > Enchytraeidae > Chamaedrilus > Chamaedrilus cognettii. Next base: position 11,837 of record JAQIWG010003319.1, read on the forward strand.
GGAAAATGATGGCATGTTAGTCATAAGCGTTGAGAAAGTCACTTTCTTGGCAAACAATTCAACGATGGAGCAAACGCTGAGTTAACTGGCAACGATGGGCACTAGTCATATGCCTGTGCCCACCATTGCAAGTTACTGTGAGTTGGCTCAAAGTCAGATTGTCTACCAAGAGAGTGACTTTTTAAAACGCTTATACTCAGAGTGACGCCACTTTTCTTAGAAGATAATCCAGCGATCGAGTCAACTCGCACTTAAATCGCAATGGTGGGCATGAGTCTTCGGCTCATACTCACCATTGTGAGTTAACTAAGAATCGTCTGATATGAAACATGACGTCATGCTGGGCGTGAGCTCCTGACAACAGATTTAAAACAGATCTTCCTAGGAATGAGCCAACTCAAGATTTGTTTGCAACATGCATTCCAGTATTAGTCAACTTTTTACAGTATATGTATTATTTTTGTAGTTTTTACTAGATTACAAATTATGCGACAGTATTTTAGAAGCCGTTTAGCAGTAATGGCGTAATTTATTGGTGTATTTTCTACTTTTTTGTTTCTATGTTATGCAACCGAAATAAGCATTTTGCAAATCATGACTTACGAGTTTGAATTTTGAATAACTTATGCCACGTATTGTTTCAAGTATTCCTTTATTGTGCAACGTGACATATCTACACTGCATTTTTGGATAACTGTATTTGTAATTTTTAGCTTAGGCTACTGTTACTACGAATTAGCTGAAGTTTTGTGGTAGGATGTCATTTGTTCTATATAATATAGATAATTGTTTAATTTTTGTCTGCTTTTTTAAAAAGAGGAAATGATCAGTTTAATGAAGAGCCGACTTGTCCTTACAAAAATTGTCACAAACATGGTTTTAAAATGTGTTTGTTTGCTAATCTAGAAGTAAAATATTTTCATTAAAGGCAGGTCTCAGTCTCTTCCAATTAAGACTTGTAACTGGGTAGAAGTCATGTTCGCATTAGGACGACCATTATTTTAGAGTGGCAGCAGAGCAATTTAGAAGCAGGCAAAATCATTATAAAAACTACTGCATCTTCCGATATTTATTTTAAGATTAATCTTTTAAGATTTTAATCTTAAAAAATCTGAAAGGGAATTAACCCTTAGCATGGAATAGGGGTGAATTAAAAATGTTAGGGAGGAATATTTGCGATCCCACACCTTAGCGAGAGCATTGGCTATTTTTTTCTCGGATTTAGTAAATCATAATTTCTCAAAAAAGACAAAATGACCAGAGTCATCTCCATTCCATCCATGATAATAGAATAAATAACAACAACAAACAACACTTACAAGGTTACAAATAGTTTCAATACAAACTCTCACAGTCTGACCATATTAAAATTACTATAAAGTGCATAGCACAAAAAAGTCAAAGAATCTTCTGCCATCACTAATTACACAATTGAAAAACATTTCAGTCCATCAGAGTTCGAAGTCTATTTCTTTCGGTCGAAAGGATCTGTCCACACTTTCATGCCTGCAATCACAACAAAAAAACACGGTTTTATTGGTATATACTATAAAGTATTAAAACATACAAAGCATAATTTAAAAAACAGTGCAGTGAAAAATCGTTCGGCGACGCTCCTTAAACATTGCTCATAAAGAAAGAATACATTTAGGAACAATCCAGCGAAGAGCATGTTGATATTTTTACATAACATAATTACATCATGACATGTAAGGCCTCAAGCTTTCTATTCAAGTACAATATTTAAAAGACAATAAATTTAACCCGCCTCTCAAAAAACAATATCATCTCCGCATTACTCCAATATTAGCGTTCAGTTAAGTGCCTATCATGACAATCATACAACGAACTAATTGATGTTTATATTATTTCAGATCGAACTGAGCAAACAAGATGATTGTGCAATCGCTAGAACTATAAATAATGTACGTCCTAATGTATGCGTACCCCCAGGCTGTACGTCCTCTTGCCGAATGCCTGCTCGTGTTTCCTTCTGAACGTATTCTAGAATCAAAAATTTGCACTCATAATCAAGAGTTGATACCAAAAATAAACAATATTAAAATAGTGTGAAGGCTGAAATCATATCATTGAGCTAACAACTTGATAAAAAGCAAAGCGCCATCATTTTTATCATATTCATTATAAAAACAGTAAGCACGTTCTTATACAGGCTACACTTGGAAGCGATCAATTAATATTTGCACAAATAAATATTTGTAATTAAGATTGATTTTGCCAAAAAAGTTGTATTTCGATCACCTACACAGGATACACTTCTATGCTGTCAGTACTCACGCCACTGTTCGGGGTAGAGGTAGGGGTGAATAGCAATGGGGTAAACGGCAATGAGAATCGATCCGACTATGCCACCGATCAGAACGCCGTAGCGCCACCCAACAAACTTGGCCATGTCTCTTCAACGATATCTCTATAGCACATCACGGAGCAAGAATTTTGAAACAACATAATTTTAAAACAACTTGTTTAGGTTTAGCGCAATTTAGTCAGATGTCCACAATGCAAATAGCAGAATATAGCAATTAGGTGAAGGACAAAAACAACCATCAAAGTCATTGAATACGGTAATAAATACCGTAGCGATATCATTCATTATATTGCAACGGAAATTATTGACTAGAACATGGCACTACGGTAGACCTCAGCAAGTCCATTTATGCAATGTCAGTCAAGCACGGTAATTTTTTCAAAGCGTAGGCCTACACTTACAATAAAATCTGTTAAAACAGTTAAAATCATTCAGATGACATTGATGACATTAAACCGGTACCTTAACTTAGCAATGGCAATGCCCCCTCAAATTTATTTCATTTCTAGATCCATAGTATATTGTTGCGTTGTTGTATGCCCTATATATAGTTGGCGATATCAGGGGCAAAGTGACAGTTTGGCACTCATTTACACGAGAATAAGAAATATTTAGCAACAACTAGCAAATATAATTAATAATCATATTATCGCTCAAACCTCAGAAAGACGCAATCGCATTTTATGAAAGTATCACGCTTTTCATTTATTTTATAACCATTAGATTGCTTCTCTCATGCTAAAATAAAAATCTCCTTAAATATAATCAGCACATTACAATAGTCATAGCAGCATGCCTTAAAGGCAAGCTTTTCCAATTATTCGGCATGGGTGCGTATTTTTTAATTTGCAATTTTTGACAAAAAATCGCATAAATTAGGTATTTTAGCATACAGTAGTTCTGCTAAAATGCTAATTTGACCCCCTAATACAGTTGGAACTACAATCATTTGCACGCAAAAGACTTAGCTTGGCTTGCTCGGAAGATGGAGACAACTTAAACCGTCATTATGCCTATATACCTTCTGCAGTGGATAAGACAATTTCAACAACTTTAACTCTCATTTCGACTAAAAGCCTTTTGCTGAAATATTTTTCGGTAAGAATCTAAATTACGGCATATGCCTATCAATTACATATTCAAACAATGGAAAAGAACTGCAATATTAGTAATTTCACTGTCATTAAATGATGTTGCAAAGTTAAAGTATTTCTTTCAAAAATTGTCTCATGTTTAGCTTTTGCCGCACTTTTCTGAGGTCTTTGCGCAAGTGCGTTGTATTTTAGCGCTAGGTTCAATTTGTTTCCGGTCCGGCAATAAACGCATTTATTTAATTAATTCACTAAATTCAGAATTAGGAATTAGGAGCGCAGCGTACCGGAAAAAGAATGATCGCCAGACAGCTGTGGGCTAGAGAATTCGGTCTCAGGGGTGAGAGTGAAAGGGTTTAAAGGTTTTACATTTTAACAAAATTGTTGAATGATTTGATACGATAGGCTATTCTAGACTCGCAGTGCTCTCTTATGTCAATTATAATTAGGCTAATATAATGATTGTAAATTTCGCAATTTCAATTATTGTATTATGGCGTCTAATACTCTATATTACGACAAATTCCATATATGAATAGGGAGAATAGGGGGTGTAGTTGCAAGGGAGATGGATAGAAGCTGGCCGGCGCAAATTAGGCGTATGCTGCGTGTATCAATTAGTGCTCGGTAATTTAATTAAGCATGTCTTATGTCTTTTGATCAACATGCCACAAGGAGTATTGTTACTTTAGTCGATGTGATGTTTGTGTCGATACATTAGTCGTTCTGTTACGACCAATCGTTGCATTGTAGGATGTACGATGCAACCGAGATACGATGGTCTGCTCGAGTCGTTTGAATGCACGCGATTGGACGAATACAACATTGAAGGGAAAGACCAGGGGGTATGCCGACTAGAACTACAATCCTTAGTAATTTTGGAGGGTTTCAAATTAAATTGGAGTTCATTTTTGAATATTTTAAGCTTGCCCTGTAAAAATATTGAAATTAACTGTAGTACATGCTAATTACGGATAAATTGAAAGGTTTGTCATGCGATTCATATCGATTTTGAAACTTTTGATCGCTTAAAATAAATTAGTTTCCACTCGATATTTTGCTAAATTAATTTTGTGCCGTGTCACTGATTTTATATACGTTGCAGAAAATTTTGTTTTTATTTTAATGATGTCGTTCTTCGTGCGTATTTAATTTTAGGAGCTGATACCTCCGTTGGCGTGCAGCTTTTCAAAAGGTCGGCTAGAGTGGTTTTCTTGCTGCACATGCATTCGTTCGAATTTGGCTATTGTCGTCCTAGTATTTGATAACTATATGATTATTTTTTTTTTGCCTCCTTGTTAATGTTTTATGAACCAAAAAACCTGATGGAGCAATTTTCTAATTTTTGAAGCTAAAAAAATTCAAAATTAAATGGACCATTTTAAGAGTGAATGATTGAGGAGTAGATGATCATTTGCGCAGTCAATCCAGATAATCTGGCGATCGTGGACGAGGATGGGGGACTGATTGTTGTCGACACGCTCAGGCACAGTGCCACCAGCACCCTGCACGGTGTGCCTCACTGCTCACGCTACTGATTCTGCTCAGTCTTCCAAACACGGATTTATGCCAAATTCTGATTTTAGTTAGGCGAATCTAATTTTAGCTTGTTCTACTATGCATTGAGCATAGTAGAACAAGTCCTATTCTCGTAGGGTTGAGGTCTACAATATCTATGTAGACCTGATTAGCTGTTTGGCTCTTGGTTGTGCTGTAGTTTTGACCATAATTGCTAGTAAATGAACATCATCATTACATCATTAGTCTTTGTTGACTGTCCTCGATGCAAATAAAAGACTGACATGCTGCTTCATGTCGTAGAGATTAACAAAATTTGTCACTTTTACACTGTTTATTTTCTGCGCGTAGTTGAATCGAGATAAGAGTAAGCTCATTTTACTAGATCTTGGTTTTTCAAGCCTGCGCCTCTAGTGACTGTATTGTCTGGATATAATACACTGCAGCTTTGTTTGAGTGAATGGCAAATCCAAAAAATAAGCTGTTGTTATCCTATGGTCTGGTGTTCTGTCTGTAGACTGGCTGACGCACACAAACGCAGTGTTTGACGTCGACTGGATGCCGGGGGAAAACTGCGTGATTACGGCAAGTGGGGATCAGAGCGTTGCATTGTGGGATGTGTTGAGGGAGGAACGTGTGAGCACGTTCAGGGGTCACACGAGCAGCGTCAAGGTGGCACGCTTCAAGCCTGACAGCAGGGGTACGCAACGAAACGTTGGACGGGAAAATTTGCTTGAAATTTGATGCGATTTATTTGTTGGGGTTTGAATGGTTTATCATCTATTTTATAGCTAGCTGTTGGATTTTGTGTAGGACTGTTTTCTGATAATTTTATCTGTAATAAGGATGATGCAGAAAAAGACTACGAAATAGTGAAGAAATAGGTTCGGTTTTGTGGCTTTCTTGTATCGATTCACCTTGGAAGTGATGGATGGTTTGAGCTGGATTTTTGAGATTTTTATTTTGTTGCATGACATTTTGTGAATTGTCTTTAGTAAGAGTATTTCATAGTGTAGGAATAGAATGATATTATTGCGCTGCTTTGTACAAGTGTAATGCACATCAGCATCAAACATCTCCATTAGCTGAGATTGGCTATTGATTATTGTCAGATATCTTCGCCTCCGGCTCCAGGGACGGACACGTCATGGTCTGGGACAGAAGAGTCGCCGCAAAAGGTGTTAGACTTTCGTATGCATGCATCAAACATTCTAAAAATGTATTGGTTTTTTTTATTATTTTGTGTGACTTTTGATTATTATTTGTATATAATTAAGTGTGTATTAAACAGGCAGTATTTTGAGCGATGGATGTTTACATTTGGTTTCAAACTTTGTTTTATATTGGGTTTGGTTCAAACTAGT
>JAQIWG010003320.1:0-18134 GCA_034695025.1 Chamaedrilus cognettii
AAAGTCACGTTTAAAGTATTGGCCCCTCCTGCTATTTCTTGGGCCCCCCCCACAAAAAACTCACGCTACGGGGCTGATCTGAGTGCAGACAACAATAATTAGTAGCCGTCGTCGAAAAAAAGCACTGCGGTCCTAAACGGACATCAAAGGTTATAAAAATAACACTAATTATTATGATACCAATAAGTTGCAAACGCCGACAATGCTAACAACACAAACTACGTGCGATAAACTAAGCGCGTGTATTCACTAACGCCTAAGGAAATTCGAAAAAAATAAACCTTCAGGTGATATGCTTTAATGCCATGCATTGCAATATTAATCGCCCAGCGCCAGCAGTACTGATCAGGGCGGGCGAAAACGTGTAGACCTGTGTGAAAACATGGATATTAACAGATTACACGATGAAAATGAGGTTAGGTTTAGGGGAGGGCGTTTTAGCCGGCTGGCAGGCTAAATAGCCGGGGCTGGGGAGGTGGAGCCAGAGTTTGTTTGATGCCTAGTCTCCTAGGCTTGACGTCAGTTTGGGCCTAGATCTGCGTGACGGGCCCCCCGCAGACTCTGGACCGACTTGTTATCATCTCCTCAATTGGTTAAGTGTCGGCTTCACTGTTTCCTTCCCCTGAAGGCCTCTCATCTCCCGATTCCTCTCGTAGGGCCGGGGCACAGGAGGGCGTGTGCCCGTGGTCGCATATGTCCAAACTGTGCTAGCATGGAAAATGGATGAAAAAAACGGAAATGATGATGATGATGAGGTTTAGGTTATTGCAATATTAATCGGAGCATTGCGCACAGTGGAGTACAATGTATTTATACACTTAATTATTCAGAAGATAAGTGATGAATATTATAGTAGCCTAGTTGCAGATTCAAGCTTTTTTTCCTGTTGTAGAATTTGGAACAGATGGAGGTTTCTACCGTTCTCAAGTTGTCCCGAACTGTGGGCAAGCTGCCTGAAAACATCGCCAAGAACCGTTACAAGAACATACTGCCATGTTGGTTTCGTATTCGCTTAGTTGTGACTATAATTTTTTTGCGTATTTGATGTTCTGTCATTTAAATTTGAGATAGCCTACTGTTGAGTAGCCATTGGCTAGTGCTTTACTGCAAAACTATTCTCATTAAGTTACTGTTCTTTGGCTAACTAGGTATGCTGCAATCACTTGATCGAAGAGATGTTCTGCTGAACTTTGACACCCAGACGGTTTTATGCTTTTCAAATTTCCATTTTATCCAGGTGCCTAAGTTAACGTGTAATGATATTTGCATGATTGAATAGCTGAGCGGTCTATCGCCTGGTTGTCTTGGTTATTTGAAGCCGCTATTTACTATTTCAGCACAATACACATTCTGCTGCTGGTGTTACTCTCAGATACCGGGATGAGATCAAGGCTAGGCGTACACAGAATCTGCATGTACATGTATGGCACTGTACAGTGTACATTGTTTCTCAATTTTTTCCCTGCATAGGCCTAATTGATGGTGAATATTATCACAGTTGATCACTGCCGCGTGAAGTTGCTCAACGACGGGGACCCCAGCATTGCAGGCTTCGACTACATCAATGCTAACTTCATCGATGTGATTCTATTTTTCGTCCTATGATAATAATACTATATTTAACTCATGTAGCCGAGCCACCAATGGGCTTAACGCTTGTTGGCTGAAAACTGCTTCGACTTAGGGTGGATTCTACAGACGCACCTTTGCGCCCGGCTAAGCAAAGTTCTCGCTAAGGAACGAAATTTAACGGCAGCCCTGCGCTGCCATTCGAAAAAAACTCAATATATAAAAAAAAAAAAAAAAAATTATCACCACAAGAGATAACCTGAATTTAAATGCAGTGACAACATAAATTATTTTGCTTGAAATCTATGACGTCACGATACTTTAATGATATTGGTATATTATTTTAAATGGACTAAACAAAAAGCTACTTTGAATGGCGGTTAAGAGCTGCTGCTAAATTGTCTCCTAAGCTACGGTAAAGGTAAAGGTGGGAACAAGGGAACGACTATAGAATCCACTCTTAATGTTTGGAGTCTAAATAAATGTTCTAAATGTCTATATGTCTAATGTCTATATATAGTTACACTGCCTAGTCTGTTGAAGTTAAAAAAACTACTGCAAGAGCTTGCGAGACAATCGTTTTAAGAGATATATCTTTCCTGTTGTATTAAAATTGTTAGAGTAACATGTACATGTAATTTGATTTTGCACTATATTCTGAGGAGTGAGGTTTTGTAAGTTGGGAATAGACTCTACGCACGTTTTCGAACGATTGTAAACAAACACATAAAATTGTTCATGTAACTTTTTACTGACGCCCTTCGCCCTTTGAATAACGATCCTTGAGTAATTGTTTTATTTGCATGGAGTATTGTATTGTTGATCGCTGGATCTCTGAAAACTGGGTCATCGAAGGTCATGACTCTTGTATTGAATCTAAGTTTCTTGCTATTCGGTTCAGACGACCTTCTTGGGAATGACGAAGCGATACATTGGAGCACAGGGGTGCCTTCAGAGCACGGTGGGGGATATGTGGAGGATGATCTGGCAGGAGGACTGCAGGATCGTTGTCATGACGACTCAACTCGTAGAAATGGGAAGGGTTAGCGTATATGCTAATTTCTTTTAACACTTTTCTTGAGTTTCGCTTTTAAAATGATAAATATTGTTTTACTTTTATCAAAAAATGCGATCGTTGGTAGGTAGGTTGGTAGGCCCAGTCTACACTGTAATTAATTCACATTTTGTATTAGTTACATTCCTTTCAGTCACGTTGGTTGTTGTGAGTATTGTTTCAGCAACAACACTCACAGCCTTTGCCGTAGTCCAAACCAAGCCCAAACTTGTGACTGTAGCAAATGTCTGCCTAGACGCTCCTTCCAATCATCTGCCATAACAGTCCTCAGCTGATTTTTGCAATGATAATTTAATTCAAATTTAGTTTCTTGCTTCCAACTCATATTGAATTCTACACGGGCTGTCAGCTGTTTTTAAATTAATGGTCATATGGGTGTCTCTTGAGAAGTGGTAGTGTAACGAAGTGTCATACTGCATTCGATGGTACTGCAAAACATGTAATTTTCGCGAATTTTGCGAATCGGAAAAACTCGTGAAAATTACATGCAGAAAATACAAAGCTGCAGAAGCTACTATCATATGAAGTCCTCAAAAGCTCGAAAATTAAGTGCGCGAAATTTCTGAGCGGCAAAACCGTGAAAATAACATGCAGCAAAATTTCATGTTTTGCAGTATATTGTCTGCAGCAAAAGTGTGCTCAGTATTGGCCTGACAAGGAGGACCAGGTCAAGCGGTTTGCTATTCACGGAGGTGGATGGTATGTGATCAAGCACGCAGCCTTTCTGCCGTACCCTGACTATAACGTCAACGTGCTTCATTTGAGCAGAGAGGCCAGCACTAAAGAGGTATGGTATAATTACTGTAAAACGTGAAATTTTTGTGGTGCTTGTAATTTTGCCGAATAATAGGTTTCGCGTTACAATTCTCAGTCGTTCAATCTATCGCGCATGATTAATATGCAATCTTAATTTTAAATCAATGAAGGCCTTTACTGTTTTTTTGCAGGTTGCGGCTGCCGTTACTTTTAGAGCAAACTAAGCATTCAATGCGGCTCAGAATTAGGTCTATTTCTATTTAAACGAAAATCGTCCGTTCAGTGACCCCAAATTTTAAAACAAAATATCAATCATCATGTCACGTGATTATTATAATATTGCAACATTTATTCTAAATGATAGTGTATTTAGGCTGCTTAAAAGTCAAAAAGAATCCATATAAAAATAGCAATGGCCTTACAGTTTTTGTTCAATTCATTTCAGCTCAGAAAATCAAAAAGAGACTCGAAAGCCTGCGAAGTTCGAACAGTGTATCACTATAATTACCTGACATGGCCGGACAAGTTTGTGCCCCGTGACACCGGACAAATTCTAACCTTTATTAATGATATTAACAACCGGCAAGCGTGCGAAAAAACCACAGGTCCCATCCTCGTTCATTGCAGGTATTGTATATTCTACATATATTGTAATATTGTTGCTACTGATCTGCGTCGAGTTGTATATTTATCTAGTTATTTAGTTTTATGATTATTAAGGTTTTTTGAACAAAAATCGTAAACTTTGAGCATGTGTTTTGATTACACTGAACCAGGCACAACTTTGTGTTTGAACCTTTTAATAGTAATGCAGTATATTGAGCAATAGATAGAATTTATATACTTCACTAGGGCAGTTGACATCAACACAATACAAAAGTATGAACAGGACAAAGAACAGTAGCCCATAACCGTTAGACACAACAAGCAGTGAAATACAAGCAGGTAGACTAAAATATTATCATTCAGAATGACATAATTACATTTGTAATACCGAGTTGCATGACCACATGTTGAGATCACAATCAAGATAAAACTGAAAACTGTCCAATCCATGCATCACTATACAGATTCAACCATGGTTCCTGCATGCTGATTGGCCATCAATGCTTCCTCTACGCTAAAATATCTGAGCGGGCCGAAAAAGTCATGTGTTTTAGAAAAGAGCTGTTTTAGTCGTGTGCGACTATTTCCGCACTTTAATTTTTTTTGTGATATTCTAAATAAAAGTTGTCCATTTTTCCTTTGTAACCATAGCTTGTATTAAACTCAATTATGGAGCATTAATCAAAAAAGAATGTACATGTATGCCTAATTTTCAAAATCACTTCCTTCGCTTCATCAGCTCCGAGTTCAAAGTTATTAGTTGACGGCACAAATGATCGTGCGTGGCGTTCACTTTTTTTGCCCTGCTTAGAGGAACATCGGTAGTTGACAATGAAAGCTGAATCTCAGACTTTATCTCAACTGTGATTCACGCCGCTGAGTATTAATAAGCAATGTGGCGTGGTGCAGCGCAGGTATTGGGCGAACTGGCACCTATATCCTCATCGATGTGATCGTCAGTCAGATACAGCTTCACGGTACGATCTCTTCTCTTTCACCAGAGATTTGGGACCTCATTCGTAAATATAATTTAATTTATTTAAGATGATATAATTCTTTACATTTTCTTAAGTGTGTCCAAAGTCAAACTTTGGTAATGAATATTTTATTCTCAAAATGCCATGACGTTATCCTTTGGCTTGGCTTTTTGAGTTTGAAGAACAAAGAGATTTTCTAAAGATATGCTTATGAATTTCTTTTTCTTTTCTTTTGGGGAGCCCAAAATAAACCATTTTTTTAGGGGGGGACAACTGTACGCTACCGCCGGCGGCCCTCTATTGCTTTGATATGCTGAAAACTAATTTCGCTATTGATTTTAAAAGCAAGCATATCCCACATGCACACTGTTGGTTACTATGTATTATTGTGCTTGGCATGTCGTAGGACTGAGCTGTGAGATAGACATACCGCAGACTCTCGGTGAACTTAGATCTCAACGCTCAGGCATTGTGCAGACAGAGAGCCAGTATGAGTTTGTGTACGCCGCTGTCAAACAATTCGTCGAAGTCAATTACAAGGTAGGTTACAATTAAGTCAATTACGTACCTGCGTGCACGGAAAAGCATACTAGCGGCGAAGTGACGTCAAAGTTTCATTTACGTCATTTCGCAAAATGAATTTCGTGCCTGCACGAAATCATGGTGCATGCACGATGGATGCATGCGTTGGGTAACACCCTAAACTTTTTACCGATGCCAAAAACCATTGCCGTTGCCAATACGGTACCGATGCTTGGAATCAGTTATCTACCAATGCCGATACCGCTGGTATGGGTACTTTACTGATACCGATACCGATACCGATACCAGCAGCCTAAGTGGTGACTAATGAATCAGATTCGTATACTAATATTTATCAGGACAGAACTCTTTCATATTTTATTTACTATGTAGCTCATATGTATTTTTTACAGACCTATGTTAATTTAAATTTCTGAGGCAAAAGATAAAATCTTTGCTGTTTTTAGGATAATTCATATTGCTATCAAATTGATAGATTAAACACGCCACTGTCGAGAAACGCTTTTTGGACACCTGCTGAAAACAATGATATTGTAGATGTTTATAGGATGAAGTAATAAAATGTAGCGCGTAATACATTTTAAATTTAATTTCCAATTGAGAATCATCTAGTTTGAATCGCATCTAACATGATTTTAAATTCTTGTTATTTTCAGATGTTTTGTGAACATCGACGATTGCCGAGTGAAGAAGAATCTGCCCTGTACGCAAACATTTCAGCAGCAATCAAACTGCCACCACGGCATCCTCGGAATTGAGCAAACGAATTAGTTGTCTTTAACTCATTATGTTACTTACATATATTTAGTCTGATTTAAATGAATGTATTGCCTAGGTATCAGTCTTGTTACCCAGTCTATATATTTGTTCAAATTGTATTTGCAAAGTGGAATTTACTCCAAATTTTCAAGTAGCCTATTAGAGATGTTAGCCTGATTGACGATTTCTCATGATCGCATAAGCAATTTGATCAGTTGTCTGACATGGACAAGTAGGGGCATACTAATAAAAGAAACGTATAAAACTGCACACATGTGCACTACATGTACATAAATCTTGCCTAATCATGCTTGGTTTGTAACGGAAATGTTCAAGTAAAGTCGGCTAATGATTTTAATCCAAAAAATTTGCATTTAATTGTAACTATTCATAGATCTGAATTTGTGACAATCATTTCCATATAAATTTTTTGTTTATGTCATTACCGGCTCTGTGGATAAAAGCTGAAATATTTTTATCATCCCTACATATGCTCAGGGGGTTTTTGGACGATCTTTTATAAATGCAATGGGTTAAATATTATTCATAACGATGTGGTGCTGCGAGAATATAATGTAATGTAAACGCATCTTGTACAATGTAATGTGAACACCCATCATGTAATGCGGCATAATCTTTATTACTTATGTTATAATTCAAAATTCATTATGTTTTAGTTTGTAGTATATATTTAGTATCAGATCGTAATCAGATGTGGACAGACACAAATCATAATCAATTAAAATGATGCAACATTAAGCTTAGACATTTGCCATGTTGGTAATAATAGATGTATTGTATCCAATTATTCATGCAATAAAAATATTTCTATATACGAGCTGTTCACAAAATTTATATGCCCTAACAGTAAAATTACACGTAAGCATAAACCGCGCTTTTAATCGCAATAGTAATTATTGCTTGTTTTCTCCGAAATTTGTTAACAGTTGAAATCATTTAAATGTTGTCCTGTTATTTTTTGAATGGACTATAGAAAATATGCGTAGGGCCTACATTTAAACGATAAATTTGAATAACGATTGTAATCAATTTATGAGTCTTGTTGTGATGATGAATTCAGCGCTTAATCATTGCATTCGGTCCTGCTGTTGGTAGCCTATTAAGATGGCTGATATAGAGTGACTCAATTTTCCTGGACTTTTTCTCCATGTCTGAGTAGCAAGGATCGTGCTATGGGTGCAGCAAGATGCGTTTTTGCTGACTTTCTGGGTAGATAGGCTTTCGGTCCGCCGACGATTGTAAGCGCTATCAGTTTCTTCTTGGATATACTTGCCAACTGAAGGGCGAGTAAGTATGCAATACGAGACAATTGCCAATGATCTAAGCTCGACACCACCAGGCTCGTGATTCGTGTTCAATGCAATGAAAACGGTATCGATCTCGAGAGGTTCGCTTATGCTTGCATAACTTTCACACTTTCTGTTCATTATGCTTCGACTCTGCCCTTTTGTGTCCTCCATAGACTTGCATTCAGAAATGTAGCCAGCAGCACACAGTCGTCGGAACCCGAAGTCAATGCTTCGCCTCACAGTGTCAACAAAACAATGTGGCATTTCTGAACCCATCAATGCAAAAAGGTGCGCGGGCCTTGTGATGGCACGTTGTGCTGATATCGCAATGCGGCGCAGTAAACTACCGTTATTATACGTGCAGCGTGTGCCCACGTCCTTGTTCCCATCCGATTTAGAAACGAGCAACGAGTTGTTGCTTTCTGTCGCATCAATAATGTCAATAATGTCGCAACTAATGTCTGAGGGCAGTCTATACGAGTGTTCAAGTGACGACGCTGTACTTTCTTCAACTTCTCGGCGATCGCTGCGTTCATTGTTGTTGCTTTTGTTCGCGTTACTTGAATTGCCTTTAAAGTCCGTGTTGTTGGCAAAGATTTTTAGGTACTTTTTTCCGACATCGGCCTTCCCGGCTCGCGTCTTCACGACCGCATTCGTGGCGATCAAATCCACATACTCCCCAGCATAGGCGATCGTCAACATGTCGCAGTCCAATCTGTCCATCGTTTTCGGTTCTTCCTGGTAATGCGTGACGATCTGGTCGACAAGAACGGGCAGGATGCTAGTCTTAACCTCTTCGTCAGCGTAATTTAGAATTTTGTCTTGCGCCGTCAACGTTGTTCCTTCCGTCGAGTCATCGTCAGCTTCCTTATAGAGCATATCTTCGAGGGTACAGCGAGTCTCGGCGTAGAGCTGTTGGCAAGCATTCTTCGCGAAGGCATTGATGTCCCCGGATTTGTCCTCCTTTCCGCCGATGCGAGACAGACAATCTCGCTCGTTGAACGACTTTTCCTTTTTTCTGCCTTTCTGATGTTCTGCATCGGACTTTTTTGACGCGGAAGGATTCTTCTTTTGATTGGTCTTGGACCCGAGCGACGAGTTGTTGCTATCTGTAACTTCAACATAACCCCTAAATTCTGAACTCAGTCTATTCGGCCGCTCCAGTGACGAGGAGTCGTCGCTGAGATTCTCGTCGTTGGAATTCTCGCTGTCTGTCACGCCGAGATAGCCCTTAAAGTCTGAGGTTAGTCTATTCGGGGGGTGTTCAGATACCGATGAGTCGTCGCTGAAATAGGCGGATCCGTCATCCGAAAGGTTTGGAGACAACGCCTCCTTTTTCCCACTGCAATTGGCATGCAAATCCTCGCAAGATACCATGGCCAGCTGCCTCCTAGCTCGTTTGTTCATCTTGTCGATGAACCTGTTAACTTCCTCGTCGCAGTCCATCCGCGAGAGCTCTGCACTGTTGTCGAGCTTCTTCCGGACTCTGCAGAGAATGCTGTGGACTAATTTCTTTCCAAAAGCCTCGATGCACGGTTTCAACCGTAGTTCCAAACATGAAGGAGATTCTTGTGAATCCGAGATATTATCGTACGCATCATCGTAACGTTGAGTATCACCGATCTTTTTGTTCCAGGAAATGATTTGCTTGCAATCTTGATTCGCTACGGAGTCGTCAATATGGGCCGGGCGCTTAAAGCGACCGAGTTGCATGATTGCCGCTCGGGTGTACCCGCACCAACATTCTTCCCGCCGACCGCAGTCGCGCGCCGGAGGGTTCAGCATGCGACCACTCACAAAGACCGAGCTCGCGTCTGGCTCGTGCGTACAGCAAAACTGGCACGGGTTGGCGAGATGCACATCCCACCGCGGTGGTAAATCGGGAGGATATGGGATGTCCTGTCGAAGCCTGTACTTCGGCGGGCCACGGACGTCTTCCTTGTCCAGTCGCATGTTGTCAAATTCAGCGCATTGCTGTGGCAAACACGGGGATATACAAGGATATGCCTCATCGTAGTAACACGGCTCGCACGGCAGAACGCAGCATGACATTGCTCGAGGGAACGGATCGTCTGTCCAGAAATACCCGGGAGGCAATTCTTGACGGGGGCAAACTTCACCAGGCGGATTGCCATCGCCGTCACAATTTAACGCTAATTCTTCTGGCTCGTAAAAGTATCTCAAATCTGCATCTGAAAATCGAACACGCTGTCGCGGGATATAATCGCAGGACGTCGGTCTGCACGCACGATCATATGTACACACAGGTGAGCCTGCTGGAGAATATGAAATACATGGTTTGTACGGCCAAATATTTGACTCTTCACAGCTGCGTGCATTGTTCTGGCAAGGTCCGGTTGTGACGGGACCAGGCACGAATGCCCCGGATTCTCGCCAAGGAGTGTAGGATCTCTGCTCAGGGGAAAATTTCGCACTATCCATGCCAGTGCCCGAAATGTATACTGGGTTATCAAGGCGACTTTCTGAAACACGCTCTGGGCTGCTTGCGTACTTCATCGATCGAGAGTTCCTTGAGAAATTTTCATCAAACGACGAAGAAGAAGACAGAGAATCACTTGCAGACATGTTCTCTTCATCATTAGGCCTAATGCCCACGCTTGCTGAAGGTCTTCTGTCGACAAATCCAGGTCCTGTTTCACACCATTCCTTGCAGAATGCTCTCGACTGCGCACTCTTATTTTCATTTTTCGACTTTTTCCGTCGTGACATTCCTATCGAGTTCCTTTCGTAGTCAGACATGCCGTTATGCAACGCCCCCCGGTGATTAGTGTGGGCCCCTGAAGATTCATGCATTTTATGGAGTTTGGACGTGGATTCTTGCACTTTTTGATTCGCTTTCGCTGAGGTGGAATTTTTTTGCCAATGGTGAGGGGCTGATTTGCGTAGGCCTACGCTGTCGCGATTGCTTCCGCCAGTATTGTTACTATCAATGTCACGCTGAGCGAAAGAATGATTCATTTCATTTCCACCAGAGAATGGCTGACTGGCTTTACCACGTGAAGATCGCTTGGTGTTGCTTGAAGTAAGTGTGTTATCCCAGCGATTGAAGAACTTGTCGATCTTAGCTTGGTTTGAACGAAACTTTGCTGCAAGCAATTCGTTTGTACAGCTATCGTCGACTATTTTCGGGCAAGTCTTCATTGAGTTGAAGTCGAACTCAGATTTTGGTCTATACATTGTTGCCCGATGAGAAAACCGAGAGTCTGCTGCTCCGGACATGCAGTGAGTGTTGAACTCTGATTCCTCTTGCGCAAGACTCGACGAGTTGGCATGGGTCGACTTGTTTTGCTGACGATGAGACGACGACTTATGCGCCCTCCTTTGATTGATTTCGCTGGTATTGCAACAATGACTGTTGCTTCGCTGAGCGAAGGAATTCTTCATTGCACTTTCATCAAAGGCCGGTGCAGAGAAATTCTTCATTTCATTTTCAACAAAGGCTGGTTTGATGGCATAATTAGAAGGGGGCCGTCTAGGAATGTTTGAACTTCGCGTGATGTCCCAGTGACTGAAGAAGTTCTCGACCTCAGCTTGGTTTGAATGAAACTTGGTTGTGGCCAATTCGTTTGCGTTGACATCGTCCACCATTTGTCGGCAAGTCTGCACGGAGCTGACTGCGTACTCAGACATACCGTGAACCATTGCCCGATGATTCATCTGGGAGCATGTTGATCGAGGCATGTGGTGTGTGCTGGACTCTGATTTTCTCGGCACACTACTCGACGAGTTGGAATGGGTCGACCTATTATGCTGATGATGGAACGGTGATTTATATTCTCTCTTACGATTGCTTCCGCTGGTATTGTTGCAATGACTGTTGTTTTGTTGAGAGCATGAATTCTTGATTTCACATCCATCAAAGACCGGTGCGGATAAATTCTTGATTTTATTTCCAAGAAAGGCCGGTATTCGGCCTGCGGATGAATGTTCGATTTCATTTGAAGCAAAGGCAGGTTTCATGACAGAATCAGATGAAGGCCGTCTGGGAAATTTTGACGTCGGCGTGATGTCCCAGTGATTGAAGAACTTATCGATCTCAACTTGGTCTGAATGAAACTTGGCCGTTGCCAATTCGCTTTTGTGGCCATCGTCCACTATTTGTCTGCAAGTCTGGATCGAGTTGATTTCGAACTCAGACATACCGTGATCCATTGCTAACCGATGTTTTATCTGGGAGCTTGCTGGCAAGGGCATGTAACGAGTGTTGATCTCGGATTCTTTCTGAGCGCGACTCGACGATTTAGCATGGGTCGATGTGTCCTGCTCGTGATGGGAAGAAGATTTATGTGCCCTTCTGCGACTGCTTCCCCTAGTATTATTACAATGGCTGTTGTTTTGCTGCGAAGTGGAATGCTTGATGCCATTTCCATCAACGGCCGATGCGCAAGAACGCTTGATTTCATTTTCATCAAAGGCCGATTCTGATGAGTGCCTGATTTCATTGCTGTAAAAGGCCGATATTCCATCAAGTGAAGGCCATTTGGTGTTCCTCGGAGTCTGTGTGATATTCCAGTGATTGAAGAACTTATCGATCTCAGCTTGGTCTGAATGAAACTTGGGCGTTGCCAATTCGCTTGTGTGGCCATCGTCCACCATTTGTCGGCAAGTCTGGATCGAGTTGATTTCATATTCAGACAAACCGTGATCCATGACTTGCAGACGTTAGTGTGGATGCCGAAGGTATTATTTATTCATCGGCCGCTTTACAGCTGCAGTTTTTGCTTCGAAAGCAGCACAGCACATTTTCAATTGAATTCATCGAACAATATCTTTTTGTATTGATTCAAGCGGTTTGTACATGTAGCGCGTCTTTAATTTCAGCACGGCAGGACTTTTTCTACAGATGACACAGTCTGTCTTTATGTCACAAGAACACGACAGGATTGCTATTCTGCGTAGTAAAGTAATAATCAAAACTGATGATGTTTCCAATACAAAGGAAGAAAGTGCACACCGGTGCGACCAAAAAAATGTAGGCCCTAGGTCTACGTGAATGTTTATACGTGAAGGTTGCAAAATAATCTGAGATTAACGTGAACTTCGATTCAAAATTATCTAGTCCGAACTGCTATAATTACATGTAGGTAGGCCTACTTTTTTTTCTTGTTCTCCTTTCCTCCCAATTGGGAGCCCTCACAACTAGGCGCTCAGCCACCAGTCAGTAGTGTCGATTTGTGTGACAATATTGTCGTTGTATATTATCCGCATTGTCTCGTTGAAGGTAACAACTACCCATTCACCGACCCCGGAGGGATGATAGGCTGAGTTAGCCTCTGGCAAGTCCGAGAAATGAATCTCTAATCAGCGACCCGGTCTACATGTACACTAGAGCCGTTGCGTAGACCATCAGCCTACCGATCAAGTCGATCGGTAGGCCGTTTTGTGACAAATTTCTAGTTGACTTTCGTTGCGTTAGGCCTAGTCTAATAATAAGCAAGCGAGAATTTGTGTCGCATAACGTCATCAATATTTAGAAAGAAAAAACTAACAATTAGTAGCAAATTATGGCTATTCAACTTCCTTGCTTAACAGTAGGCCTGTTGTTTCTTCAGCTCGAGGAGGCAAGGTCAAAAAGGGAAAGGTCAATATTAATTATTATTATCAGGACGTGAAACCTAAAGTATTATGTAGCAGCATTATTACAGCGCATGTATGTACATGTAGGCTTCCATCTATTTTAGTCTAGGCATGGAGGATTATGAATATGCAATTTTTTTAAAACAATCGTATAAGGCATCGATACAGACACAAAATAGCCTACGAATCCTTTTGAAAAAGTGAGATCAAAGACCATCCATGAACCTATTGGCACTAACATAGTAACGATCTAAAACATTAAAGACATCAAAATTTCAACGTCTGAAGACAAAGTTGTTGAAGTGGGGGCACTTACGTCGTACAATTCGGTCATCATAAAATTATTATGCATAATTTTGACAATTCAATTTTTTCTTCAAAGAGGCGACCAGGGCATCCGTCGGCTCTCGCCTAGATTCGTCACTTTTGGCTACACCCTACAGGAAACCTTGGCACGCATCGTAACATTTCTTGCTATTAAAGATAGGCCTACTGGCCAGAAGCAATAGTAGCCTAAACATTACTATTTATATTTCACTTTTTACAAGAGAAAAGTATAACATATGACTAGTCCTAAACAAACTAAGACGGATAGATGATCAGAAACACTGAAGAATTCATATTGATATACAAAAATAGTAAGGTTACTGCATTTACTACAGATTTGATATTCTTGACATGAGAATAAATAATTATTCAAAGCAAATGAATAAATTATTTTATCATTGTAAAATATACACGTGTGAACCTTTAAGCCCCATATACTCTGTGCAACAATCATAGTTAAGCTGCAATAGCCTGTCTAGGCCAAAAATTTGTTGCACGCTTCAATGAACAAAAGTGCATAAAATATGGCCTACGTAACTTGAGCATTATGCCTTGGTTCACCGTACTTTGAATAATGTGCTGCAAGCAGCAAAATAATTATGGCGGATTGCGTGATCATCTGTTGAGATACAGATCAAGTCTATGATCTTATCTCGATCTTATCTTGATTTGATCTCGATCTCTACACACGTTCACGCATTCCACCATTATCGCTCTTCGGTGCCATCAGTTAACATTGTAACGTCATTCAGGCCTAGTCCTCACCAAGAGTTTCTTCCCTTGTTATATCATCCAAAATACATCATATTTATCGCATGAACAGAAAATTATGATAATTATTCGATTTGCACGTTTTAATTAGACAACAATTTTTTTCACTTATTTAAAAAAACAAGTAATATCGACGCTAAATGATACGACCGATTCATTTTGCATTTTGCCACAAACAACAAAAGCCAATGGCACAAAACTTGTTTCCAGGCAGCTCTAGCACAGTATAATAGCTCTAGCACTAGCATAATACAACAATTGATACTATACAGAACAATGCAATAAAAAATGGTACAATACAATGTAGAACAACAGAAAATAGACAATAGCACAGCACTTGTCACCTTTAGGCCAAGGTTAAGCTACAGGGCACTCTGTACATATACTTGACAATAATGTACAGAGTTCATGCCATCCAGACAGCTAATTTGAGCTAACCAGTAAAGAAGTACTGTTGTCACCTAGAATAAAACTACGACCTGCACGAACACATAATGAGATCATACTTTATTCAAGCGGTATGTTTGTTGATAAATATATGGATAGGATAATATCTTCGAATCGATTTCACTTGGTGGAAATTTGTATTCTGACAATTTGTCCTCTTCAAAATTAAATTCTGATAAAAATAAATTCTATCAATCTATTTCATCTGCGTGACAATTCGAATTCTGACAATCTGTCCTCTCAAAAACTCACTTCGGACAAGAAAAATCCTTTCAGTCTATTTCATCTGCGCGATCAGACCATTTAGATTTAATGATATAAAACTGAGATAAGAATAAAATCTTTCCGTCTATTTCATGCGTGCAATCAGTCCGTGTATTTCCTGGACTTTCGCGCCCAGTCGGCCGGGGTGGCGGTTCATCTTCTGATCCAGCTCTCCGCGTATTCGCATCAAGCAAGTGTAGCTCGACAAACATTTCCGATACCTGCACAAGTTGCTCACAAATCTGCATTAATTGTTTGCTATCATTACTATTCAGCGCATGTTCTGATTCCAAGCAAAAATTAGTCAAAAAACTTGCCAAAAAAATCTTTTTTTTGTCAGGCATAACTTTCTTTCTCCAAATTAATCAGGTCAACTGTCCTTTCTAGTGCACTTGAATATATTACATTAATTACACTGTTCTTCACCATAGAACCAGCAATTGAAGTTCTAAGGATGAAGAACCCAATAAAAAATTCGTCAAAGATTTTTGCCAAATAAGAACAAATTCAGACAAATTTAAACAATTCTTTTTTTGCCAATTATACCAATGAATATATCCGCCCCTGTAACTATCATACAGTGATATCATCATCATCATCATCATCATCATCATCATCATCATATATGATAAAAAAAATCGATATTTATATAAAAAAAAATAAAATTTGAGTTCAAGCACAATAGTTTAAAGCTACACTCACTGGTTAATTTTAAAAAAAAACAAGCAATGAACGCAAAGCGTGAAAAATCAATGTGCTGTCAATTTGTCTAAGCCAGCGCCATAAATCTATGTTAATATCAAAAGTTTTCATGGTCGAATTGAAAATTATTAAGCCATAGAACCATGACGGACGCGCACAATATTATTCCTACAGATGTCACGCGTGCAAAAAAACACTGGCTAGTTTAGAAAAGAATTCTCCTTAAAATTTGCCCTTCGCTAATTCTTTAAACAAACAAATTAAATTCTTTACAATCTAGACACTATCTAGAGAAAGATAACTCGACCCAAAGCTAGTGATACGCTAGCCGTGATTTAAACAGCAACTACCATGATAGCTGCGATACTTCGCCGTACAATAATTAAACATCATTGCCTCAAATGCTCCATCTACAGCCAGAGAGTGAAATTCTGGATGTGATCGCTAAAATAACTTACCGATCTTGTCGAGAAAGATCGATTTGTTGAGCGGGCGGGGGAACGAGAATGTTTGATTTCATCATCGAGCCGTAGTTTTGAACGACGAACCGTAGGGCTGACAGGCTGATGTGGATGTAACTGAAACAGGAACCAGAGAACCAATCGCTACTATGAGGCATGCACACAGCGGTATAGTGTATAAATACGTAATAAATACATGATCTCATTCTATTCAGATAATGCTGCTTGCAATTCTTAAGGCACGTGTCAATGCGTAAATTGCGAAACTAGCATGCATACCAGGCACTATATTTCATTAATTTTTGTCATTGCAACAACGCACCACATGGAATACAATTCCACAACGTGCATCCTCACTTAAATATAATTATTGACTTAGCAATTTTGTGCGGTAAAATAGGAATACAAAATGTGTTAAAATGCATAAGTTAACGCCTAATTTAAGATAAATATTTCAACATTCATGCAATTTAAATACGTTTATGCTACTGACCTACTTTTGTGCCTGGTGTGTATATGAATTCTCCTTAACCGCTGCTATAATTATTGTATAAATTGAATAGCAATTGACAGAATTGCATGGTGAAGCCTGTCAGTGATAGATAACTTCTGTTTCGTACCATCGTATAGACAACATCGAGATATAAACTGGAAGATGTATATCTAGTTTATATATATCACTCCATACACGTTTTAGATAATCAAAGCAAAACAAGTTAACAACGTTCATCATGCTTAAAAAAAGAATGCACGGATATTGTTGATACAAGTAGCTATCTGCTATGTAATATAAGCTAGGATCAAATGCGTCGAGACCTAAAAAGAATGCATAACGAACCAAAAACTGACTCACTAGTCGTATTTACTGTGAATTAGCTGCGCGAGTATGGGCAGCATGGCGTGTGTCACGTCGAAGCTGAACAGATTTCTGCAAGGTAAGATCCCCAAACATGCAACTGCACGGCATGCAAAAGTACAAGTACACGGCCCACACAATAGTCAGTGCTTCCTCGCCATTTCACATGAAGGCAGGATTCAGTCAAAGGGAAAAGGCATTTGTTTCAATGCAACAATCTGATAGCTGTACAATCAAAGCTCAATTTTAAAAGATGGACTTATTAATGTGAAACCACAATTTCGGACAATTTCTATTGCCAAATTTAACTAACTAAAATTAACCTTCTTTTTATCGTGTAACCTGTTAATGTCCATGTTTTCACACAGGTTTACATGTTTTCGCCGGCCCTGATCAGGACTGCTGGAGCTGGGTTTTTACAGCCGGATGCGCTTCCTGGCGCAAACAAAATAATTATTATCTGGCACGGGGTTAGCAGCTAGCGACACTTGTGTGTTTAACAGCCTTGCTGAAGGGTCTGTAACGCCATGGTTTCATAGCTGCCGGCGCGGGGACTTGAACCCTGGTCCTCTGGACTCGAAGTCCGACGCCTTAACCACTCCACCACAGCGCCTCGCTTATTGCTAAATTTACACAAGTTAAAGGCTTGCTCAGGATAGTAGTTGAAATTCTTTGTAAAGCCGATCAAATTTCACACCTATGATATTATACAATGGGTAGCCTGTCGTATACTCAGCAGAGAAGCCAATGGTTCAATCACAGTTTCATCCCCGAAATTTAAATTTTATGACCGGGGTTAAGTTGAGCCCTGATAAAATATGTGTAGCGTTACGTCCACTTCTTGCAAAGCAGTCGTAGCGCAACTACTCAGCCTTTAAAAACTGAGTAGGCCTACGCCATCAGAGTCGATTCTCACATGTTATGCTTTGCCTAGCCTGTTGCAAATTAGGCGTAGTTTTCTAGAACCAAGCATCATTTACGGCGTAATTTATTACGCCCATGAACTGAATTTTATTTGTTACGTAAAACCATAGATGTAAAACCATAGATGTAAAACCATAGATGTAAAACCATAGATGTAAAACCATAGATGTAAAACCATAGATGTAAAAC
>JAQIWG010003321.1:0-18132 GCA_034695025.1 Chamaedrilus cognettii
AGGTGTAGACTCTGCACTCCATATCTGAGGGTCACGCGGATAGAACCATGTCTTCTGTCATGTGTACGCGAACAAGGTAAGGCTATGAACATCAGCTGCGACTAAATTTCTGAACTGCTTGTTTGTAACTTGACAGTAGACACACAATACGCAGCAACTAATGTTGCTTGAAACTTTGCTTTTTCGGTCCTTTTTAAAAAACAGCCATAATTTTGTGAAAATTGCTCGAATTGCTCTATAAATTTCCAGGTTGGTCTAGATATGGCTATACGAATGAACAAAAAGTATCTGCACTTATTCTACTTGATCTTTCTGCAGCTTTTGACATCATTGACCATACTATTCTACTCGCTAGACTTAATCACCTTTTGGCATCTCTTTTTATTTGAGAACTGAAACTGAAACAGAAAATATATAGCTCGAGCTGAAATTAAACTGAAACTGAAATTAATTTCAGAACTGAAATTGCACCACCCATGGCCTCTTTAAGACTTTTTGCAATTTGTTCCAAGTCGAAAGCCACAGTCTGCAGACTGTGGCTTTCGACTTAGCAAGTATCATTTTGCGCAGTGGATCGTTTGTTTCAGCGATCCATTGACTGATGTCAATCATCTGTCTTTTAGAGACATGCTTAAAAGCTTTTATCCAAATCTCAATTTCCAGGTAGGCCGTCGTTCTTTAACGTTTACCATATATAGGCCCAAAAAACTGAAATATATGGACTTCTTATGCTTAGCAATTACAATAAATCTCCACAGATAACTACATTTTACACCTATTGCCTATTGCTAGCATTTTTGCCAACTTTCTTGCCGAATTCTGTGGATTAGTTTCAATGTTATGAGCTTCTAAAATAGATTACTCAGCCGTTGGGGATCGATGGAAAGGGGAAGGGGAAGAAAACATGGAAGGGTGTCGTGGAGAACGATATGAAGGAGCGGGGTATGAGTAGAGAGATGTTAAGGAGAAGTCTGGTTGTGGGAAACGTAGTCGTAGAACGTAAATGTTAAATGATATGGTTTGAGAAAAATTTGAAATAGTTAGCGTAACAAAAATTATTTGATAACTAAGTTATTGTTTTCACATAATTTACAGTTTTACTGTTTTTAAAATAGTAGAAGTTCTAGATAAAAGTTTAGTTCCTGGAATGATTAAAATTCCAGTTTTTAAACAATTTCGGTTATAGTTACACTTTTGCTCCAGCTGGAATAGTTTGAAAACATGAGCTTAAATTATGTTAAGTACGGTACTCAAACTGATATAATCTGGGAAATTGAAACCTAAATAAATTTGACACTAAAAAACTTAAAAGAAATGATTTTTAAAACATTTTTTTGAGAATTTTTACCTGTTACTTCATTTCCAGAGGAGTAAAAACAAGCCCATGTAAAGGATGGGCCTTTGATGAAAACAATTTTGTGTCGAAACCTAGGACTCTGGTTTAGGAGTGTGGATAAAAATGCTGCGAAACGAGACAGCATTAAAGCGTTGAAGTGTCACAGAGAGTCGCTGATATAGAAAGGAGCGTTCAAAACTTCAGCGCTCAAAATTTGAAAAGCTGAAACTAAAATTATTGAAAAAACTGAAGCTAAAATTATCTGAGAACTGAAACGGAAACTGAAATTATTTGAGAACTAAAACTGAAACTAAAACTGAAAATATGGAGCTCGAACTGAAATGAAATTGAAATTATTTTGAGAAGTAAAATTTCACTAAGCCATTCTGCTAAGACCATTCATCTTTTCAAACAAAACGACAATGCTGTCAAGAATTTACGTAAAATTGACGATAACGTTTAGCATTCACGGTTATCGTGCTGCCTCGTGCTCAAACCAAAACGGACCCGGGATGGTGTGTAAGCTTAAGCTTATTGGCGCCGGGCCGCACACTTCGGTGAAAGAAGTGACCGTTTATGGCTTTCTTCAGTGTTCTCCGTAAACCAGTAGCCATAAGTGTTGTCAACTAATTACTATTTTCCAATATGCAGCTCTTATTCGGCACCAAGTCAGATATCACATGTAAAAGAGCAACAAGAAAGAAAACCGCAATAATGTGACAGCAATCAACTTGTGCAACAAATAAGTAGAATGTACAATGCAAACATTGATTTGCGAACAGGTAGTACTTCATAGAAAGGAACATGTGGGGAATGTTTGAACCATGTTGGAATTAATTCAAAATGCACGTAATTACATCTCGGACGTTATGTTAAGTTTAGTCTTTCAAAGCAAGCAGCCCAAACCCTGTTAACTTGAGCGATATGAGTGGAATTATAAGAGATGTTATACTTATCACACAGGTGTAATAAATCATTCCTTCCCAATATTTTATATAAGACATTAGCCTAACTGGATCATAATAATGTCAGTCACTAATGAGAATGCCAGAAACGTGTAAGATGTGTTGCGGACACCGCGCGTTTCTTTCTTAGTTGGATATGTAAAAAAAACTCCTATCTTTCCGCTATCAAATTGTTCTAAAATGATTTGAATCCGTTGAAAAATTAAAAACTTTTAAATTTTTGAAATAAGGTACATTTAGCGGCCGCACCGTGTAGTAATAATCTCGGATGTAATAATCTCAACGAAATGCCTAATTGTTGCACAGAACTTTGGTATTGCACACTGTGGAATATTTAGACTATGTTTCGTTATTTTGTGCTGTCATCAAAGTGAATAAATGAGTGGAAAATTAATTTTAAATTTATCTTTTATATAAGCTGTTAACATGTAGGCCTAGTGTGTGATATTTATCGACTAAGGCACCAAACTATCTCTTTTATGGGAATTTATTCAGATTTGGCTTTCTAATTTAATAATCACACCACTATTCGTTTCATGGGCTGCTTTTCATTTGCCTGCAATGTCGTACTCCTCGAGCGTATCAGTTGTGTACATACAATGCACTAAAATGCGATTTTATTCGCTATTTTATAAATCCTGCAGTAAACTATCAATTGACCCCTTGCCAGAATGACGTCACAGACAATTTTGAGATCGTGTCGCTGCACCCGCACCATATCTCTCGCCACGCCCACAATCGGATGTAACAATTGTTACTATTGATCTAATTATTACATAAACCTTGATTGGTGCAGGCGGTGACAGTTCTAAATCTGGTCCAATCATCTGACAATATAGATAGTTATTAGTCAGTTATAATTAGTGCATATATATTTAGTAGGCCTGCGCTAATTTTCCGTGGGCGGAGCAACGCTCCGGGCTGAATTATTTTGTTGGCTGTTGCGAAATTTTGAAGGAATCAATTGATGAAGTGAGAACCATGTTATCAATTTATATCAACCTCTTGGGAAGACCTGGACCTCGCACAGCGAGAGATAGTTCTTGCGCGGCAGACGGATGAAAAGATAGCGTCCGGGCGCGGAACGCTTATCACAGTGAATGGTGACGGTCGAGCCCCTGGGAGGAAAACCTTTGTAGACCGCGCACAACGACTGGACGACAGGGGGCGCAGTGGTCCATGGGGACACGTTCGTCAGTCCCACGGTAAAGTCAGCCAATCTCTGTTCTAAATTTTGAAAGCAGCAAATGCATAGCCAACGTATTAAGATCTACGAGATATATGTCTAACTATGATAGTCATGAGGGATTAATTTATTTTAAAGGGCACTAAAAAACTTGGAAGGAAAGTAAATATGCAAGCGACAGTATAATAACAATGTAAACTTTATACCGAAGGGGTAGAACAACTAGCTTTCCATGCACGCCCCGCGGGGTCTTCACAGGGTGATGCTCAGTAGTCACCACCCAAACAAACATTCTACAATGCGGTATTTACAGTTATTTAAACTCAAAAGAAATGACGAAAAAGTGTTGACGAATGACGTGTCCACACCATAGCATGTATGTACGGTAGCATAGCCTGTATGTAGCGTAGCTAATAGGAATAAAACAGTACACGTGGATGGATAGCTTTTGGGAGTCAAAACTACCACATACATTTTGAGACTCGAATTTTGGCCTCCAAAATTTAAATTTAGGCCAAAGTTTGAATTTATGCTATTATTTGTATAATGATATTTTATCGATGATGATTTTTGGAACGACATGATATTAATGCATTGAATATGCATATCAAATGCCTGCAGGTGATCGACGTCCGATTTGAGGATAGCCCAGATCTCAGCGGAGTAGAGGAGTCAGCCTATCCAGAGCGTGCACTCAGGCTTCATACGGGGGAGTTTTGTAGTGAGACATATATGTACCGGCGTTTGCCTCCAAATTCGGCCTAGCTGGTTCATGGCCGAGGCTGCGAGGGCTATCCGTCGAATTTGTGTGCGCTGTGCCTGTCAGAAGTTAACCCACTGCCGAGGTATATGATCGAAGTCCTGCACCGACCCGACCGCATTAGGACCGACCTGCAGTGCAGGGTGTTCCCCTCCGGCGCCAAGGTTTTGTACCTTTGTCTTCGCCCAAGATACCCGTAGTCCCAGGTGGCGGGGGTTGCCGTCGAATGCCTGCAGCAGGGCGGAGTGGTGGCCCTGTCCGAGGGCAGTAGCCCTCCTACGTCCGCGTGGTCAAGATCACCAAGTGCGTCCCCATGTCCTCGATGCCGATGACCGACTGTGATCCGCGACATCAGCCAGTCAATGGTGCGGCAGAAGAGATCCGGAGCGAGAACACACCCTTGTCGCAAGCCGGACGAAGTCACAGTGCTTGCAGAGAACTCATCCCAAACCCTCACACGTGCTGTGGTGTGGGTGCGCAGATCCTGAATCAGCTCCAGCACGGCCATCTAATCGGGGTACCGACTGGGTGAAGCGACTTCCACAATGCAGCCACAGTGCTCTATCCACAAAGTCGAAGGCAGCCTTAAGTCTCTGCATACGACGTCTAAAGGGTGCCCAAATTCTCTGTGAATCTCTGTGAGAAGGCGTTGAGCTAGGATAGCATCTGCGGTACCGCAGGCCGAGGTGAAGCCGGGCGGCTGGGGTTTGCGGTGCTCGCACAACTGAGGCTTGATTCTGGCCAGCAACACGTGAGCACAAACCTTCCCTGGCACAGC
This sequence comes from Chamaedrilus cognettii, assembly GCA_034695025.1. Classification (NCBI taxonomy): domain Eukaryota; kingdom Metazoa; phylum Annelida; class Clitellata; order Enchytraeida; family Enchytraeidae; genus Chamaedrilus; species Chamaedrilus cognettii. The sequence continues at coordinate 5,026 of JAQIWG010003321.1, forward strand.
AGGGTGATGGGGCGATAGTTTTCAGTCTGACTTGAAGCCCTTCCCTCTGTACAGGGCCACTACTATAGCCTTTATGGCATCCCTCCAGGGAGATGGCACGTTTCCTGTGCTCCACACATATTGGAAGAGTGCTTGCATAGAGTGCCTTGTGGGCCCAACGGCACACTTTAGCACCTCACGGGGAGTCTTTCCAGTCTTTCCATTTTTTACCCGGCCAATAGCGCCGACAACTTCGTCTAGGCTTAGGAAGTCAGTGCTACGTCGTAGGCCCCTCAATATTTTACTATCTTCTAGCTCCATCAACCTTATTCGGACTCCTTCAATTTTGTGTAAGATCAACGCCTGCGGATATATTTACATGCATCTGCAGTGAATTTCTCTTTGTTTCATCAAATATCACGTACATGTACATGTATATAGCGTTCGGACTTCGAAGGAATTTCTATATAACCGTAATTTGTTTTATAAAATAACCGTCATTTATAATAAGTTATTCATTTTCTCCTTTATGCTGATATTTTCCTTACGGGTCTACAGGTCTAAAATACCAATATTAGCGTGAAATGCACCTAAAATGCGTCTCATGACAGCAACCTGACGGCTTATGTTGGAAACTTAGTTGTCCTTGACGGGCGTAGCCTAGGGCCTAGGCCATACTATATGCCTATAGTGTAGAATCTCAGTACGTTATGATTTGGGGCTTTGATTGAATGTTGAGAGTCGTTCGGTAGATGGAGAGACAATACTTTAAATATTTCGATTTCCGGCATTTCCCTGTAATTTAAGAATAAATTACCGGTAATCTTTATATTTTTGCTTACTGCTATCATTTGAACGCTAAGAATCATGAGGAGGATTGCACATCGTTTGTTTGAAAGTTTTTTTTACTAATTTTTGTCAGCGCTCGCACCCCCCGCCCGGTCGTGAAGGAAAAATTTCTGCCAGCACCCCACTCCCCTCCCCCCCCCACCCCGCTCGCGACTTATTAGTAGCCTACTTCACAGAAATGTAGTCTCCGAAAGTTACCTGAAGATGTGCTCTGGTACAAGCTTTATCGGCGAGTACAGTTAGAAAAAAGTTCAGCAATGTCTTATCAAAGAAAATGTGCACATTGCACAAGTCTAACCGGAGGAGTCTCCTCTTGTGGTGACCTTGATGAAACCAACACTGAACACTGCGCCCAGGTCCACGGCCCACCACGGGTGAAGGTCTTCACGCGTGTGGGTGCAAATCGACATTATCATCTTCAACCATCATTACCATGATACAGTAAAAGAGGGGACATCTGGCTTAAATATTGCCAAATATTCACCGATTTTTGAAATCAATTCATTGCTAAGAGTGATACAAATATTCAAAAAGATTGGCATTATTCACTTCTAACACAGTTCGTCTAGTCCCAAATCGTGAGATTGTTGAACCTGAAACCTCAAAAATTGTTTGGAATCTCAAGGAAAATAACAACGAAGATACTAGACTGGTATAAGCATGCCAAACACGTTGAAAATGTATCCACAAAAAGACTCATCATACTGACCGTCTGCTGCAGGTGTCACTGTCAGGTCATGTTTTAGCGAAAATAAATAAATTGCCGCCGAACGTCCGCTGATCACGTGATCAACGGCTATTTAATGCGTGACGATTGTCTCGATAGTCACAAAGCTGGCCTCTCACCTGCGCATCTTTTTTGAACCAAAGATTAAAGTCAGTGGCGCTGAATACAGTGACGTACATGTACTAGCAATCCAATTTTGAAATTATCCTATAGCTTCTTCATAATGGGTGTCAATTTGCAATTTCAACTCTCTGAAAAATTAGCAGAAATTTATAGATTTGCTAAAACGCCGAACGGCCAAATTGCCGATCGATGGCTGAAAAGGGCACATGGTGGCCGAACGGGTCACAAAGTAAAACACACGCAGTTTGTTCGACATTTAGTTGTCTTACCAAAAGTAAAATTATTTTTGAAAACCATCAACATTTTGAGAAGTCACAGCTATACAGTTAGGTCTAGTGCTTCTGTTTTTACTTACGCTGTACACGTTGCCATCCACGGCTGCAGATGCAAGTCCATCACCGTTCGTCCAATAGTTTGAACTTTGAATCGTTGGTTTGGCCAGTGCCAAGCTTACGCCTTTGACATAACAAAGAACACTCTACATGTACATACAGACAACATTCTAGCGGACGATAATTCTAACACGCTTTTCAGCTTGCGAGTTTTCGTGTTTTGAATTGCCAATGCCGGCAACAATTCAAAACGTGAAAAACTTGCCTCACCGAAACTGCACGTGTACTTGATTCAGTAAACTTACAGCTAGGTTCTACTATCTACTATCTACACATGCCGAATGAAACCAAGCATGTTATAACGAAACCCACTTAATCAAATCACTTTATAGCGAAACCAGACCACTTTACCATGTCATGAGAAATAGTGGTGTTAGTTGGACTGTTATCTAAACAATATACTTAATTTGAGACTGTTATGGAAGCAGTCTCAAAATTAAGTAAAGTAAATATTTGCGTTAAAAGTGGTCGTCAACGTCATCGCTTGCCATGGTTGCTACGTCGCTCCGCCGAATCGCTCTCCTCACTAGAGTCATGCTGAGACCTTGGCTCTGTTCTTGCAAGCGCATCTTTGCCGTGGGCAGCACCTACCGCAATGGAGCACACTAACAGTAGGCCTATGCACCTTCGTCTACTACGTTGAGTTTTCATTCTGCGCACAGATTTATTTAGGCTATTGCTGAAATCACTAATGCAATTATTTGCTATGCCTGCTATGGTCAAAATTAAATCCCAACTACTAACTAGTACGACGTGCGTACCCATTTATAGCAGAAGCTACACATTAATCAAAGCCGCCAGACTATTGAGCCTGTCACCAGCAGGCTATATTATCTTAAATAAGCACGTGCACCTCAAGTCTAGAATATTTAATTCACATTGATTTAAGATTGACCATGAGTGTATTTTGAGAATTTGGCTTATCTTCAGGTCGCATAATCGCAATCTAACTTTCACATTCAACAAATTGTTCTTACATTTTACAAGTTCTAAGTAAAAACAATTAATTTGAACTGACTTACTACGTAAGAGTGAGTTATATCCATACCCACTATTGAGAATTAACTGCAAGTTGGTCCAATCGCCAGATTAGCCTATCTGCCAAGAGAATGACTTAGTTCGTTCGCTCATGAACGCGTGAGTGAAGACCAATAAAGTTTTATATATGGCGCGCGCAATAAAATTAATCTTTGCGTCACTGATGTTTTAGTACAGTGTTGTTACTTTTGTCAGTAATAAATAACAATAATTGACGGTATTGATTACTCCTACAGCAACTATGTCACAAACAATCCACTCTTCAATTCAATGAGTTCATCTGTGATTAAAATATTTTAAATAAAAGTGTCTAATAAATTATGCGATAATGCTGTTGAACAACTTACATATTTATATGAATCAAACATGTAAATATTTTCCAAGCATGTGTTGACTTTATACTTTAGTCATTATAGTCCACAGCTGGCGATTAGCAGTTAAGTTAGTTAAGTAGTTAACAGACGTTTAGCCTCACACAAAAGTATAATAATAATGCGCTATACAATCAAATATGTAATATAAGACAAGGATGCCTACTGTCATCGCTCCTGTTCTCACTCTATGTAATGATGGAAGAGGCCATGGAAGGACTGGAAGAGGGGGCCGAAGTAGGAGGTTACCAGTTGAAAGATGTCAGATTTGCAGACGACCAAGGAATGGTAGCAGACACAGAAGCAGGATTACAAAAAGTGTTGGATAGATTATATGAAACTGCAAAAGTCTATGATATGAAGATAAACGTGAAGAAGACAAAAGTAATGAAGATATCAAAGAGCGCAGAAGTGAAGACCATAGTAATTGACGGAAAAAGAGTGGAGCAAGTACAAAAGTTCAAGTACCTGGGAGTATGGATTATAGAAGATGGAAAAAGCGAAACAAGTAAGAACTAGAATAGGAATGGCCAAGGATGCCTTTACGAAGAGAAAGAAATGGTTGACTAGAGGTATGAGTAAAAAAGTGAAGAAGAGGATCGTGAAGGCAGTTGTGTGGTCGGTGGCACTATATTCGGCTGAGACGTGGGCACTCAGAAAAGAGGATAGGAAAAGAATAGAGGCCTTTGAGATGTGGGCTTGGAGGAGAATGGAGAAAATTAGCTAGACAGATAAAATGAAGAAAGGAGGAGGTGTTTGCGAAAGTTTAGAAAAAAAGAGCACTAGTGAACATCATTGTGCAGAGAAAGAAAAACTGGATTGGGCACGTAGTGAGAGGGGTGGGATTGATGAGAGAAATACTGGAGGGAAGAATGGAGGGCAAGAGGACGAGGGGAAGGAAGCGAGTGGGAATGATAGATGAGATACTGGAAAGAGGTACGTAGGGAAACATGAAGAGAATGGCGGACAACCGCCAGGTGTGGAGAGGTTGGATGTCAGGGACCTGCCGTTTGGCAGTGCACTAGAGAGAGAGACAACCAAATATGGTAGAAGCATAACTGTCATCCTGAATGCCTAATGTTAAACAACACGCGTGTCGCTGCGGTGTGGTTGTTAAGTTGTCGGCTGGAGAGTCCGGAGACTTGGATTCACTTCCCGGCTCCGGTGTTACTCGCTATTAGGAAACCGCGGCATTACATGCCCTTCAGCAAGGCTGCTAAACTCACAGGTGTAGGCCGCTGATGATCATCGTCCAATATAATTGATTATTGTGTTTGAGCACAAAAAGGGCATCCGGCCGCAAAATCCAGCTCCAATATAAGACTATGTAAACACGAATATTCGTCAAGGGCCTACCGGTAACGCTTTAGAATGTACGTCAAAACCGAGTTTTTGGCGTATTTGGCGTAATTTGGCTGTTCAATTATTTGGCCACGCCGTTCACGGGAACCCCGCGATGGATCACACGCGGGCACTGAGAGCCGCCATAAGCATTCCACCAAAGGGCTGGAAACGGTGAAGGTGGCGGCTCCGGAGCATCTGGACTCGCACTGTGGAGGGGGACCTGAAGCCAGTGCTGTTAGGTCATGGCCTTGGCCTGAGGCCGGTCTTAAGGTCGTCAGGCGGTGGCCTTGACATTGGCCTTGGCCTCGATACTCGAGGCCTTGGTCTTGGCCTTGGCCTTGCGACTCGAAGCCTTGGCCTTTGCCTTGCGACGTCTGGCCTTGTTAACATCACTGTCATAGCAAATTGTTATATAGCAATTTGTGGGTAACAAAGTGGTGGATGGGTCCTAAACGACATTTTTAACGTTATATAATATGTGAATAACAAGAACCCGCGACTGTTGAACAAAATTGGCTTTTGTGTTGAAGGGTACAGAAACTGTATTGCTATTGTACTATATTGGGCAAGGAGAATCCAAATCTGATATCAGAAATATAAAGATCGTCTCGATTTTTCAGCATTTCCATTTTTATCATTTTATAAAAAAACAATCATTTTCTAAGCAACAGATTAAAATTATGTAGGCTGCATGTTTCTTACTTCATATTGTCTAAAATAGGCTACATTTCAAAAATTAAGCAATTTCAACCGCTAAAAAAAATTAACTTAAAAATTTTAAACAAAATATTATTTATGGCGCCAACGGCCTATATGTGGTGCGTCCATGACGACGGAGCGAGTTGCCTTTTGAATCATAATTTCTAACTGACTGCTGTTTGTCGACGTTCGGGCCTAGGTAATGTAAATTAGTTTACCCAAACGCAGTTTTCTCATGAAACAGTCCAGATGTGACTGTGACTGGACTCTTAAGATCTGAAGCACTCTCGGGGGTAGGGTGAGTTAAATGTAAGATAAAATTGTAGATTTTTCTAAATTATTATTGTGTTCACGTATACTCAACGTTCAGTTTAGCTCTTACAAAATATGTGTAGCTTTACACCTGCTGCTTATAAAACAGCAGTAGTGCTACTTCTATGCCTTTCAAAAAGGAGTAGCCTAAGCTTATGCTCTTGAGCGAGGCGGAGGGGGGGGGGGCTATCAAAATTCATTGGTCATTTCTTGACAATAGAGGCATAATTGTCATCCGCCTAAATGTTAAATAACACGCGGCGTGTCGCTGTGGTTTAGTGGTTAAGTTTGATTTTGCCGCATCTAGGCTACAGTTTGATTTTTAAAACCTTGTTTGACAGTGAGATTTCCTTTTCCTGCAACAAACATAGAAGTGACAGTTCGCTCCGCTATAGCCTACAGTAATATAAACTTACGGCTGTACCTGCTTACCCCACAGGATTCCAAAAAGCGAGAAGACCTACTCGAAGTCCTACTCCACCATCGTCCATTTTTAGGAGTAATGCTATTCATACCAATTTTGTAAATTCGAGTAGAGTTTCAAAAAGAACTTCGTGTTTGGTGTAGTCTACTACTCCTACTAAACTTACTCCTGTGTATGCTGTGACGGTTTAAGGTAAGCTCTATAAGGCTATAGGCCTTATTCTAGAGATTAGGTAAAATATCCAAAGTCCCAAATAAAAAAGAACAGTTTCTCTGCGACGTGCGGAAGCGGGTTGATCACGTGCTTCAAGAACAATACCATTGACGAAGTCTGAAGAACAAAACATTATTCGTATTGTTATTAGGGTTGATCTGCGTTGCTAGTTGCTGCTGCTTATTGACTGTAACTGAGTGTGTCGTTAGACGAGTTCAAAAATTCGGCGCACGATTGTATCGCACATTTAGGTCTATCATTGGGCGACAAGAGGGTCGAGTCCGGGTTATCCTGGTGTCCGTGCTGGTGCCGGCCATGCGCATTCAAGCCCAAAACCAGCGCCGGTAACACCGGCGTTAGGGCCCCCGTGGTTGGGCGGGCGGGGCGCGGGTATGGAAGCCTCACTGAGGGGAAAAGTTAAAACTAGGCATAATAATTATTGAAAAAAGTGGATAAGCTTAAAAAAAATTGGGACCCCACACTTGAGGGCCATGAGGGGCCCCCAGTGGGATATGGAAGGTATGCGATAAGTTTATGGAAGAAATTCTGTCAGCAACCCCCCCCCCTCCCCCTCTGGTGAGTTTGTTTTCAGCGGAAAAATTCAGTTCGGAGAGGGAAAAAACACATTGACATGATTCTTATTTTTGAAGTCAAGAAAAACTTTTTGGTATCAACCACTTTCAAAACCATGGCGCCGTGTGGGCCCATCAGGATGCTATTTTGGGGGGCCAGCATACACTAACACCGGCCCTGCCAAAAGCCCCTAGCCTCAACTCCAAACCTAGCCCTTGCACTAACCCTACCTAACCCTAACTTACTAACCCAAACTGAGCCCTAGCCCTAACCCCTACCTCCAGTGGTGCAGTGGTAATAAAGTAGTGGTCATACGATTCTGCGTCCATCTTTGTCCCCTACTCCCCCCCTCGCCCCCCCTACTATAAAAAAATATGACCACTATTAAAAATAGTAGTCATAAGTTTTTAACGAATTAAAGAAGTGGTCATACGGCGTATACTCCCGTATGACCGCGACTACAGCCCGGCCTACCCCTTAATCCTAACCTCGACGTATTTTTTAGCTGATCTATATTTGGATTAGCGTTGCGCTGGTGTCCACACAAACGCATTGTTTGGGTGCTCAGGGCAACCTTGACTCGACCCGCGCGCGTTTATTCGGCGCACAACGCAAGTCGATTAAAGACTTGCGCCGTGGCAGTGCAGCCGGCGGTATCGCCCACTTCACCGCGGCATTGGTCGGTCGGGAACAATGCTTCATACAGTAACGCCTGTCACCTGCATACGTGATGCCTGTCACCTGCATACATGTATGCATAGCTAGCCTACTCGGTTGTCAGGTACAATTACAGATCCACTATCTATAGTATACATTTGATAATATTGACAGGTATTTTATTTGTATTTTTTACTATCGAAACGCAGCACAATTTGTGGTAGGCTACACAGTGCTGTAACCCCAATTGCTGGCTCAATGCGCACTGTATAAGCATTCACGTTTTGGCGTTATTTAAGCCAGCCGTATTATGGACTTGCTTTATTATGCTTAAGTGCAAAATGTTCTTAACGCAAGCTCCTAGTTATAATTACGTTAACTTGACTAATAGTGATCATAGAATCTATTCTCGACTGCAGGATCTATTTTCAAAATAGCAAGCGATGTTACAGGCCTACTCTAGCCATTAGGTAGTTGAGCCGTTGGCTTGGCTGTTGGTCACGCCATAATGATATTAGTGGGCTACGCCTGAACGTATAAATAGTGCTTGCTGGTATAGCGCTATCCAAGAGTAGGCCTAAACCAAGCGCTTTGTTGAAGACTGCTGCACTCTTGCAGGCTACTAGTATAGGCCACCTAGAACGTAGGCCTAGGCCTACATATACGCGTACAATTGTACAGTGCATGACTGCAATCATTAGGCGCAGTAGCAGGTTAAGTTTCAATCATAGTGCATCGACGTTCAGAAGGTTTATTCTAAGTGATCGTGCTTGTTGAGACCTCAACCAAGAGTTCATGCGTGTTTGCCTACATGAGCTTTAGCTAGAAAAAGAGGCGAAATGGTTTGGTTTACCGCGCCCAGTGCCTGCATGGCTCTGAGCGCACGAAGTTTAACAATAATTTTTATTCGTGATCGCTTACGGTCTCTTTCCACGGTGCATATTTTTAATGCAATTTTTCTTGCAATTTTGCGTGCAATTTAGCATGCAACGATGTTAAGAAAATTACAGTGTAGCATGTCCTCGACTGGATTTCATGCAAGCCGTGCATGAACCCCCAGTTAAGGAACAAGCCGAGCATGAAATTCAGGTAAGAAAATCGTTGTCATGACAACGGTCGTCAACTGGCCGTGATTCTGTGCATGCAAAATTGCATGCAAAATATGCACCGTGGAAAGAGACCCTTACCTTAAGGCCGCTTAACTCTTTACCAAACACTTGAGACCTCGTAGCCCTAAGCGATTACACAAGCTTTTGTTAAACCTCTGATTGATGTTGTTGAAGTCACTTGCAATAAAAATGTAAGTCTATGAAAGCGTACGTTGCATCTCGCTATCAATAACAGCATACTACGCCTGCAGGCCTGGAGCACAGGTCTCATGCCCTCTCATCTCTCATGCCCAATATGCATTGCATAATATTGACATTTAATATTTAATGCAGATTTTAAATTATGTGTATCGGTAAGTTTCATTAAAAGAGTATCCTAGCCTACTTTGGAAACTAGCACGTTCTGCATCGCGAAAGCATTTGAATTTTTCTTAAAGGGGCCTTTGGCTATAGATCGTACGAAAGACACACGAAAAATTGCAATATTTACTTGGATTTCAGTATTTCCATATTCGTTCCTTATGGCTAATTATACTCTATAGGATGAGTACCACGAAGCTGCCTTCCTGCGACAAGCTGCCCACATCATAGCAAACGGGCTAGCCTACATGTACCTGCAGAACTACCGAGTGGATTTACACAGGCTAACATTTTGCTATCGCAAAGGTGGATTTGCTCGTCTGACTAGAAAATCATCGCAGTGACTTCCGCTACAGGACCGCTAACATGAGCCCCTCCTGGTTGGCCGTGTTCCTCTTGCACGCCTTGCTCGGTGGTGCCGCCGAGGCGGCGCGGGTGCTCATGGTCCCGATACCCATCGACAGTCACGTGCGCGGTCAAGTGATAATCGCTCGCGAGCTCGCCCGCCGCGGACACGACGTCCGCATGCTCTACTCGCGCATCTTCGCCCTGCCCAAGGACCTCATGAACCAGTCGAACATCGCCATGGAGTTCTACGAAAACTCCGCCGTGGAACACTTGACGAGCCTCGAGAAGCTGCAGGCTGATTCTCTACAGAGCATTCTCGACAACACAGCGAGCGAATTGAAAATGCTTACGTTGGCTTTTCGAACATTTTCAGTTGAGTGTCGTCGTCTGCTCGAGGGTCAAGACGAACTCTTTCGAAGACTGTCAGATTTTCAGTTTGACATCGCCATCGTGGATGGGCTTTTTCCAATGAAGTGTCTCTTCATGGTGCCCCATAGGCTTGGGATCCCGTGGATAACTCTGACAGGCACTGTGGAGCCTTGGCTCGTACGAGTTCCCTACCTCCCTTCCTTCGCGTCCATCAACATGCTCCAGTTTACGGACAGCATGACGTTCCCCGAGCGACTCCTCAACGCCGTGTTGAGCTGCGTGTTGTCGTGGGCGAGTCAACTGCCGGGTCCGCCGCAGACCCTGCTGGACGCGTACCAGCAGTACGGACCCTTCAGCGACCTCAATGACCTTGCGAGCAAGACGCATCTCTGGATCGCGCTGCGCCACGTCGTCGCAGACTACGCCAAGCCGAGCATGCCAAAACTCATCGACAACGGAGGACTAACTATCCAGGTCTGGTGGTGGTGGTGGCGACCCCATCTGGACCCATGATTGTCGGGCCCAGATTCCCCCTTTCCAGCCTCAGATTCCAGCCAGCCGCTGTTCCCATGTGGCCAGCAGAGCCAACTCTCCCACAGGATCCGTTCACAGATCGATGGGTTTGAGTGTTGTGTTTATTTGTGAGCAGTGGAAGAGATGCGTGGTTGTGTGTAGGTCTGTTTTCCATAGTGGGCACTGTAGTGATGGGTGTGTCTGTGAGTCAGTCTTGTGCTTTTATGTGAGCAGTAACGGGGATTTGCCTGCTCAAAGTTGTGCAAGGCTGCGTCTTGTTTTGGTTGGTAGTGCTTCTTCTGATTTATTAATAGCTGGTGCCTGTTGTAGTAGTATTTTGTCTGGTTCTCTTTCGCTTAGGTAATTTTGTACTGCTGGGATATGGATTGCTTTTAGGTTTGTTGATCCAGGTGTCCACCAAGCCGCTGCCCGCGGACTTCGAGTCGTTCGTCGGCGGAGCGAAGAACGGCGCCGTCCTAATCACGTTCGGGTCAATGGTTGCCGACCTGCCGGACGCGATCGCGGATAGGTTCATAGAGGCTTTCAGCAGCATGCCTGACTACAGATTCTTCTGGAGGTTCTCCAACAAGCACAATAAGACGCTTCCCGGTAACGTCTGGGCGGCGGGGTGGCTCCCGCAGGACGAGCTCCTAGCTCACCCTCGCGTGCTTCTCTTCATCACCCACGGAGGGTACAACGGACTGATGGAAGCCATCTACCATTCCAAGCCCATGATCGTCTTCTCGCTGTTCGGCGACCAGCACTACAACGCCAAGTGCGTGGCGCACAAGGGCTACGGCGTGCGGATGAGCGTTCACGGCTTCACGGCGGAGGAATTGATGGAGAACATTCGACTGGTCGTCACCGATTCTTCGTTCAAGAACAAAGTAACGCACGCGTCGAATATATTCAAGAGTGATCCGCAGAAGCCGCTTGAGAAGACGATCTGGTGGGTGGAGCACGTTATTCGGTTTGGAGGGGATCACCTTCGGTCTGCTGGGGACGACCTGACGTGGTATCAGTACTGGTTGCTGGACGTGGTGGGGGTGCTGGGGGCTGCGGGCCTCCTCGCCTCCCTGCTCGCGTGCGCAGCCTGCCGCTGCGTGCTAAGGCGCTGTTGCCGCTCCCGCAGGGGGGCGCCTCCCAAATCTGACTCGAAGAAACTGCGTTAGTGTGTAGGCATAATGTAGATCAGTATACGATGCATAGACTAAGCATAATGTACATTTGCATGTAGGCTAGTATACAATGTATCGACTGAAGCTTAATGAGGGCTAGTATATGGATTAAAGCATAATGTGGCCTAGGCCAGTATAATTATGGACTGAAGTGCAGCCTATATGTGGTGACGACAAAGGGTTGTTTTTTACATTGCTCATTTTGTTCAACTTGTTACATTGATAAATTTGTTCAACACAGATATTCAATTCGGCAGCTTTTTTACTAGATTATAATTAGCCTTAAGCGGGCTGCACTTTAGGACGGTATTCAAGAAGGTAATATAACGCTCGCCGTAGCGATGAACTCTGAAAATCAACCTCGCGGGCGATTTAGCCGCTGATTATCAATTTTCTGCCTTTCATGGCCGCTGATTTACGTTATTGGGAGATAAACTGCATGATTATCGGGATAAACTCCAACATTTTAATCGGCAATTTTGGCCGTTTAAGCAAATATAAACCTCTGTCTCCTTATGATTTCCTATTAGCGCTCACTTTTGTTGACGTTGCCATGCCAGGAATAATGAAGATGCAAAAAACCAGTCAGAATGAATTATCCATACATAACTATTAAAAACGCACAAGACAGCGTCAATTGCAGATGCGTATCAATTTCTGAATACATGTTATGTAATGCAACGAATTTAAAAGTGAATTTAAGCTTAATAGACGAGAGTTGTGGTTTATATTTGAGGACAATCCAACTTACATTGTACACCAGAGTTGTTTGGCGCTCATGACATATGAGTTATCCTACACCATTTGACGCGAGATGCGTGAAAAACTTAAATTTCATTCTTCAACGCTAGCAATGTCAAGCGAAATGCATGGGCAATATTAGATTGGGTCAAGCAGCAAGGATAGGCTACATGATTATTGTAACTCATTATCAGCAGCCTACATGGACAATTGGACATGTAGGCCTATATAATAGTTGTAAATTGGACTATGCATTTTGACTCCAAGCAAAGGTGCCGGACTATTGAGGTGCCGAGATGGGTGCCCGCAGTGGTCGGCCTGAGACCGAGACATCCTCTATCCCTTTAGACCCCGGCCTTTGAAACATTTTTCCATGCATTTTGTTCTATTTAATTTCTTGCATTTATTAACAAAATTCAGTTATTAATGTAGGACTAAAGTAATAATAAGTAAGTAATTCATGGCTAGGTTACATCAGAAGACGACCAATCAGCAGAATAGTTAGCCAACATTCGTTTAATTTGACTATTCTAACCTCTGATTGGTCGTGGATGATGTAATATATATTTAGACACAGCTGCCAGCTGCTGTCGAAGATAAACTCAGCGATAATCGAATCTGGCGCGCATTGGCGTACATGAAATTAATTTTTGCATCTGGAAGCAGGGGCGTAGACAAGGGGGGGTATAAAGGGATATATACCCCCCAAACTGTTCAAAATATATGTCCAAAATGATGCCGACGTAATTTTTTTTTGAGATAAACTATTTGTACAATTGTATGTTCGG
>JAQIWG010003322.1:0-18125 GCA_034695025.1 Chamaedrilus cognettii
GTCAGCGTAGAGGAAAGAACCTAAGTTCAAACCTGCCATGGCACAACCAGAATTATCAAGTCTTTTTAAGATATTGTAAAGAAAATTACGGTTAGATGCAAATTGGGCGCCTTGTAACGGACAGGCGCCGTGAAGTTATCATTACGAGTGAAATTCGACGATGGCAGCATAGACATATGCAATTTTTCAAAGCCAAACGGTAAAAATACGCCTATTTAAAAAAGAAAGTAAAAAGATTTTTTCAGGACTAAACTTGACCCTGCAAATACCATACAGCCTACCTGACGTTACACTGGGCGCCTCGAAGTCAGGATCTGCCTCCGTAGACGAGACGTCAAGCTGCGTCGTCAAGTCGATACCGAGTCCTCCTCACCGGGCGCACAACACCCCTATCGAGCCGAGAGGTGGCCGTGTGAGCGGTCTCTCCTGCCGGGCGCGCTCTCAACGAGCGAGGCTGATCGACGATGGAGTCGAACTCGTAACGCTTGCGTTTGCCGCTTTATGTAAACAGCGTACATGAACAGAGATTGAAGATGCACAACATTTCATGTGTCAAGTGACTCAAGTCTGGGGCTGTATAAATAAATATTGTTAGTAGCTAATTCTCCGACCATTTCGATCCAACGGTCTAGCTAGACGATAGTTCAACTTCCTTGGCTAGGGTTTACTCGCATTCGCTAGCTGGCTATGTCAATGGTATTCATGTATAGAGTAGGCATAGACGACCATCGATAAACATTCAGAATAATTATTATAAGCCTGAAGGTAATTAGTTAACAAGGACGGATCCAGGGAGGGGGGATGGCGGGATGTATCCCCACGCAAGCATGATTTTGTTTGTCGTAAACAAATTGGTTGATAAAGCAGTAGCCGATGTAACAATGCGCGGCATTAAATCGTCAAACGTTTTGAGTCCTCTCAATGATGCTTCGTATTCTAGTTGAATGTAGTAGTCTGGTCTGAAGAAAGCGATAGCAGTGATCATGACACAGCAACGTGGTAGAAAATGCCCCTTTCCTACACCCCCCGCCTCCCTCCCCCCGCTTAATAAGCCCGCCCCGTAAGAACGAAAAAAGAAGACATCCATACCCCCACCAACCAATCCTGCATGGATTCGTCCTTGCTTAGCACGATACATTAATCCATTTATAGATAGACTCGCATAGCCGCTCTAGAATTAGGCCTAGGCGTTTGTGCAATTTGAAATATCACAAATATCACAAATATATATATAATATTATTATAGCAAGATTTTATGAATAAGCTTCGCGTCATTGCATGATAAAGTATCACAAAAATTATGTCTGAAATGCTACTTACTAAATACGAATGAACGCAATAACGAGACGTTATGTTGCTTAGAGACATTACGTACGAGCTCATATGACGTATACCGAAAGAAGACTGCTGACATCTTCCCTTAATGATTATACACTGTCTTCATAAACCATTTATAACCCAAATCAGCGTTCGATTTGCTGGTATTTCGTTCTATGTTATAAATTTGGTATATATTTTTGAGTAACTTTGCGCGATCAACCTCTAGTTCTTCTACTACAAATCCATCCTTGACACAAACAATACTGATCTGTCGCCACACCCCTAACGCCTTCTCCCCTCCCCCGATTCACAGTTTGCACAACCAATCATAGTAACTCCTCCATTACCAATTCAGAGCCTATTTGACACAACCGTCGTTCTGCTGTCACCCCCCCCCCCCCCACAAATTCCAAGAACAATTTCGCCCGTTCTCCGCTCCGTCGCACTCACTAGCGCAGGGGGTCGAGTCTGCCGTGTGCCACGGAGGAGCGCCCCCTCACCAGGGTCGCGAGAGTCTCTAGCTCAGCGAGGCGCTGGTCGGCAGACGTCCGCTTTGACCTGCTGCAGCGCGGGACAACCAGAGTGAGTGATACCATTGAATCAAAACGGAATATCCCTGGATTCAGGGTAATTCGCTAAAATGTTCCTAGATTGCATTTTTTATGAAAATATCCCCAGCAAAAATTAGCCATTTCATAAAAAAATATCCCCATATATCTGGGGATTTCACAACAAATGAGATCCTCAATATCGGTCAATCTTGTGCTATTGGCTAATCCATGGCGGTGGCATCACTGGAGATAGCTATCACTAGCCAGCAAATTTTTAGGAAACCGCTGTCTGACGGCGGCTGGGCTGATAGGCTTGGACTAGAATTGGGCTAGCGGTGATAGGATGGCTATTTTGGTCTAGCCTAAGAGCTCCCTTTTCCGGTGCACTAACCTGCGCTTGCCACCAGACAACCCCAGGGTCTCTGTTGCTAACTGGCGTCGCGGCGTCTATGACGCCAGAAAATTTGAGTCCGACGCCAAAAAAGCGTACCCGTGGTATCACGCGACGCCAAAAATTGAACCCTCGGCGTCATGAGATTCCAGATTTCAAGGGTCTAGGTTGCTAGGCTAGGTTGCGACGCAACGAGTAGTAATTGCTGGCGACGCAACCAATGTTCTCAGCGACGCAACCAATGTTCTCAGCGACGCAACCAATGTTCTCAGCGACGCGACCGATAATGGTTTTCAGACACTAACGACTCCCAACAATTTACCCATAAGCGGAACTGATCGTATTCTCGAGTCGTCTTTGTTTAGGTTAGCTGATGGCGCGCTACCATGAAACTGACGCATTAGTTCAGGCTCACTAACACAACAGTCGCTGTCCCGCTCAGGTAATGGCTTTGTTAAACACTTTAATGCGTGCGAAAGCTACGTACAGGCTACATACACAGTTGTAGTGCACATTGTACATCCCGCTAAAGAAGAGCATTATTCAATGAAATTGTAGTTTTATTACTGTCAAATTTCTCCCGCAGCCTTTCCCTATAACACTGCATTACTTGTTCGCAAACTTTGATAGCGACAATGCATGAAAATGGAATTGAGTCAATAATAATCTACATCTGCGCGTTTTGAACACCAATATTTATTCTTTCAATGTTTATTCCATATAAGTCACACGTGGAATGCTTTTGTATAGTATATAGTATATATTTAATATATTAGTATATATTTATATAGTATATAGCCCATGAGTTCTATTATCAAATGAGGCTGCCTCTCGTTATTAACACGAAAATAGATAAATTAAATAAATTAAATAAAACACCAGCAATATACACGTAGCATCCATGATACATATTTAACGCGAACATACATTGTAGCCCAAGACTTTTGTTAGTGATATGTACGTCATGTTTGCCAAGCCTCGTGTATATTGAACGATTCACTTGATGTGACATTTATATGAACGACATAAAGTGAGGCAGCATAGGATAATATGAGCGACAGAGGCATGAATAGAGACATGGCACGGGATCGGGAGTTGTGGGGGAGTCTCATCGTTCAACTGTGCTATAGAACTACGGCAACCGTGAACGTATAGGCCCGACGTGGATGATCATGATGGCGCTGATGATGATAATGATGACTATCTCAAAAGTTTTTTGCTTTTCGTAATGATGCTCGGGATACTAGACGACCCGCTCGAGAAGGAATCATATGCAGAGATGAAAAGAAGGACCGAACATATCGGCTAAATGGATATGGTGGAAGGTTCGGACGCCAAAAACCTGCCATGTGGCAGAACACTAAAGAAGAATGATGCGCAATAGCCGTGTTTTGCACATTCCCCGTGCTAAGCCGTCTAGCATTTTCCACGCATAGCCTATCCAAACTATTCAATTCCCTACAGAAATTCTAGTGCGTGTCTATACTGGCAATCTTCACGCGATTCGGGTCGAATTCATTCAGTGCATGTTGCTGACTAATGATCACAGGCAAGTTACCAGTATCGTACCAATTTTGTTTCGGCATCCAGTGTCTTTCACATAATTATTTTTCAGGGGTGAGTACTAAAATTGAATTGATTGAGTACTTCGAAATTGCTTTTCAGTCTAACAACTCAGGGGGGGGTTTTAGACTGAAAATCAATAATTTCCAAGTCAGAGCGGGGTTTTTCCCAGTCTTGTGGAAAGCTTGTGAGTGGTGTGTGAGGACAGTGACGAAATTTTTTAAGAAAATATTAACAGTGCTTGTAAACTGTCCATCGCCCATTTATGAGTGATGACTCTTAACAGTGATTTTTCATTTTGACCTCCAAAAAATCTTTTATATTTTTCTTACCTCCGGTGGGGCGGGTTTACGAAATCCTAACCCCAAAGATGTCAGCCGTTGGGAGGACGGTGTCTCACCAAAACTGAATAAGTTAGACTACCCCAGGAGGGTCAGCGAAAATTTTTATCATCATTAATGTTGGCAATGAAGAGGGTTGTAGCAAATTCACCGATCCTGTTTGTTGGTGAGAAACGAATTGAAATGAGATGCAAAGATTTCTAGCTACGTGTTTGCCGGACCCCCGGCTGTTGAGCAAAAATCGTGTGGATCGCATTAAATTGGAACAGCTTGAAAATGTCATGAATTTAAATTTAGAATTATTATGTTATCAGAATTGCAGAGCAAACGAATTTGTGTAAACTGTATTAATTTTACAATCTTGTACAGCATAAGCAATCTTGTTAGGCATAACGTAAGGATACGGGGCCTACAGCCGCATGTTTTTTGCAAAATAGCCTTGCCATACAGATTGGCAACCACTGTGCTCTTCTGCTCACATATGTGTGCCGATTCGAATCCCGACTTACAAAAAAATTCTTATCCTATGTAGCTCTAGCGTCGCAGACTTTGGTAGTCTGCTGAAGTCTGCCTATCTTCGAGGCTTTTCGCCAACGCATGCCGAGAATTGTAGTGCTAGAAGTTCGTAGAACGGGGAGTTGGTTCGCTTTAAGCTGGCTATAACAACATTAATCTTCATTGGATGAGGTCGCTACTAGAGTAGGTAAGAAGTGCCCACCCGCCGGGTGTAAGCCTATTTATTCACTGACGCCCGTGTCACCGGTGTCGCGACCTTGCGGCCAACTTGTGAGTAGCGGATTATTCTCCCTCGCAAACTGACTCCAACCTCTTCCAACGCTGTGCGGTATTAAATTGACGAAATAAGCAAAGAAAATAACAGCGTTATTTGTTACAAAAACAAGTACAAGAAATAAAGCATTTGAATACATATTTGAAACATTAATAGTTATATTTACACTGTACTGTGGTGAACTGCAGGGCTTGTGGTAAGGAAAATTGACTACTGCACCCAAAAAAGTTCGCTGAGGGCAATTTTGTTTTCGTTTCACTATAATGCTGCACAGATTTTTGACTACTGCTCAATTTTTCTGCGAAAACAACTCGCTTTGTTACAATTACACATGTCTTGCAAGCAAAAATTCTCTTGTATAACTAATAAATCACAAATTGCAGCACTATATGCTATTAACGTAAGTCTTCATTGTAGACTATAGTGGCATACATGATTGTGCTCTATGCTCTATAATTGGTTATTTGACTATTACAGGGATACAATGAATTTGTTACTTCTACAAACCTGTGAATAAAATCAGACTTTAATAGTGAAGTAAAGTTATTGAATAATAATAATAATGCCAAGGCTTTTATACGAGAATTTGCATCAAAGGGGTTATTTGAGAAATAAGGGGGGGATGTATAAGGGGGGATAAACTGCGGCTCACCGTCATAGGCGAGCTACAATCAATTGCATTGTGACGTTAGCTGGCTGTTTGTATTTTAATTAAAACTTTCCATGCATGTAAATCTGCCTGCAAAATTGTATTGTGGAATGATACTGTGCGGTCTCTGACATACAATGCCTAAATGCGTGCACTATTGCACAGACTCAGGCACGAACTGCATGACGTTGTTCTGCAACGTTTCTTTCGACGCGTGGTCCACAACGTCGGCACGATTCTGTCGTCAGAATGCGTCGCTAAATTTACAGCCGGTCACTTGAGCGGAGTCCCAATTAAGCACGTATTCCTTTACAGACGCAGAATGGCGATCAAAATAACCGTACATCACATATGGCCTATTATGTCATCCGGTGTGTTCGTGAAGCGCTGCCGCTACATGAAATATTAAATAACCGAGCGGCGTTGTTTTCTTTATTGCAACCATTACTGCGCCGTCAGTCAATGCTCATTCTCACGTTTATATTCTGTGCAGAGCGACATCTCCAGGAATAATTATTGCTATCATCGAGGTTAATTTTTGATCAAAGACACTGCGAAAATTTTAACAGACCATAATAATAACAATACTGGGCCTGTAGCCCGTTTCGGCGTCGAAACACGTCATCGGGGACCTGTACACCATATTAAATGAATAACTGACAGTGACCAAAATGGACCAAGCCATAAAAATTATTATATTAAATTTGATCAGGCAGCTGATAAAATTTAATTTTATAACGAAACAATTATATACAAGTAGATAAGAAATATATAAAGCATAATTAAATTATTAAAAATTATGAATATTAGATAAATTTTAAAATTAAAAACATTGTTTTGTGTAGTAATATTCACTAGTAGGCCTATGCTTAAATTTTACGCGTCATATTTAAGCACTAACCAATGCTCCAATAGCAATGAGAAGTTTCGACAGGCAGCGTCCAAAACAAAACATGACTTGCTTGCACGCCTGTGGCGCTACCTATGATGCTGGCTGCGTTCCGCGATATGCGTGTTCACTTTGGCAACAGATGCCCAGAGCGGAACCGCGACTGCAGCAGCTGCAGGCTTGGCTGACTCAGCGGGCCTGGCTGCAGCAGCAGCAGCGTGGATGACGAGTGCGGCAAGAGTCGTGCTGACCAGGCAAAACGTCGTCCAACGCATCCTGACCCGCCACCACGCGCAGGCTGGCTACCAGCCCTTGTACCAGGCCCTGTACCAGCCCTTGTACCAGTCACCAGCGAACCAGGTTCCTGTTAACCCATACAGTACATTAGTGCATAGCTGCACAGACGATGGGCCATGCATCAATATTAACGCGTTTGCAAGAGTAACTCTTCGTAATGTTGACAAATGTCTGTCAGACAAACGATCGAGTAGATGAACAATTGGGCAGGTGTACGCCATGAAAGCTTAGTTTCACGTCTAATGCTACTCCTGGTCGTTTCAGATTAGGCGTACCATTTGGATCAATGCTTAATCATCATTTTTGGCTTAGTCTGCTGAATTTCACTCCCATGATAACCAGTTTTAATGATTTTAAATTATCACAGACGCTAATGCAAATTTTACTGATACGAATTAGGAGGGACTTCTAAATTGGCACGTAATCATTACATGCCCTTCTTGCCAGGGTATAGAGGCTACGGTAATGTTGGTTCAGTTAAATGCGTCCGTGCAATGAATGGATACATGTTCGGCACTGGGTGAATCTGGATCCGTCATTGCGACGTACTCAAGCTGCATAAAATATGCATGAATTTATTAGTCTACTTGAAATGTAGGTCGGCTGATGGAATGACCCGAAGCCATCAGGCAGCCTGTATAAAGCATGGTGATATTTCGATGCCACCGCCGGGCGATGCAGCGGACGTTAAACTAATAATCATTGTAGGTCTACTACAGTACTCTAACACGTCACGTTGCAGAGGGATACGCTTAACAAATCATGAGTTTTCCAGATTTGTATCTGAAGAGAAAATTGTTATGAACCAATCACGACATAGTAACTCGGTCAATGACAATATATAACAAGATCGACTGATTCTACACGAGTGACACGACCCATAGATCTACTAACTAGTCATTTAAAACCATGGTTAGATTTGCGGGGGGGGGGGGTTTAAATCCCCCCCCGCTCGCGAGGTTGGACTGGAGGGGAAAGAGGTCGACCCCCTAGCTCTTTTTTTTTACCAAATCTAACCCTGCTTAAAACTGACGAAATATTTGTGATTTTCTCTCCAGTGCCAACAATAACGCAGGCTCCGCGTTTTCTTGATGCCATAACGCAACCGCCTTCGCATCACATCACGCCAGACAAATTCTCGACATCAAAATTGTTGAATCAAATAGGCTACGATTATCATAATATACTTACCTTCGACGATGTATTTCCGAAGCCCACAATGAGAGAATAGCAAAGTAAAATGTCAACTCTTCGTCAAACCGTCCGTCATTGGCGCATTGTCCAGCTATCCTAAATTCACGCCTTGCGTGATTTGCACAACGTCAGCGCTGGTCATTAATTTACGATGTGTGAACAGTGTGATCAGACCGCAGCACGAAGTACTTCTTCTTTCTCTAATTACCAGGACGCACGACTACTCTTTAGTGAATTTCGAGCGTTGCCACGAACGAATTTAAAATATTTAAAATTAATAAACCTCAAAAATTGTGGAATTCGGTAACAACGTTAAAAAATAATCAATTTTTTAACGTTGTTACTTGATCTGTGGACTAGGCTTACTTCATATGTATAGTTGAAGACGAAAAATAAGTAGGTTACGTAAAAAGAATCTGAAAATCGTCTACAAGGAAGACGAGCGTGTATGTAGTCTACAACTGTATCTTCTAATAGGTCTGCACGATTTAAAATAGCTGTTTGAGGCTAAATTGGTTCTCACATAATTTTAACGTAAAAGTACTATGCGCGTTATCGGAGCATTTTCCATGGACGTTAAGCTTATATTTTCGCCCCTCAAATTCCTACTGCACACTTTCAAAAGGTTTTTTTTAATTTTTTTATTTTAGGGGCCGTGTGTAGCACAAAAAGGTTATATACAGTCCAGTTATGCGCAAGGAAGCCAGCACAAAACCGCTCCCTCTTCTTTAGTCGAGTTTTACGACTCGCCTGGGGAGCTCTGGGCTACAGGCCAATTCTCAATTCCCCGGCCTGCAGTGGGCGCACACTTTCAAGATTCTTACTGTATAAATTCCTACTTCACATTTTAAAATTTTGACTGCACATTTCAAGTTCCCATGCGCTGCACATTCTGTGTTCATCTGCACGTTACAATATACACTGTATGTAATCACTGTTTGCAATGAAGCAGCTTCAAAAGCATTCTCGACCCTGGGGCCATAGCGTCAGTTAATCGCTTTCATCCATCTTCAGGATTACAATGTCAGGTAGGCCTATGCCGATGCTACCAGTTAACCCCAATCCTTCTCCTGTGGCTTGTTAACATCGAGCGATGGCAAACATGGACTCATTACGCTACTTCAAACAGCCAAATACCAGCGACTATACCGGATAAAGATGAGGATTAATTATATTCTACAATGCAATACAATGTAGCCTACATGTAATCCTGCATCAGGTTGCAAGTATTCATATGCTGTCACGCGCCCGACGCATTGTGCTTTGGCCCGGTGATTAGAGCCTGAGCACTGAATGGGAGTGATTAGGATCAGAAGAAGGACAACGTGCTGCATGAGCCTTTACTCCAATGCTTTCTTACAAATATCTGTATATAAGAAAGAGCTCATTCGCGCTGCGTATCACGTAATTTCTGAGAGTAATGAGACAGTCTTGGTTTGTGTTCATTGTAAATACGGCCCAAGTCTACGTGACAACCAACACCCGCCAGCGGGACGCGATGTAGTCCCTTGACTGTTTCGGCCCGGTACCTTTCCTTTTTTTCTTTATTTTTTTTCTTTATTTTTTTCATACGGATCTTTAGCGCATTACCGGAGACTTGCCTTCTGACCTATAAGTCTAGTAAAAGGGTCAAAGTATTTTTCCCGTTAACGAAAATGTTTCCAGAGAAAAAATTTCCTTGTAAACATAGTGGGAGTGTCCGGGGGGCCACCGCGCGCACTTTTGCATGAATCACGATAACTTTTTTACTATCAGCCAGATTTGCACGCTTTTTGCACCAGATTGTTTCACTTACTAAAAAACGCCTTATACATGTTTTAACAAAATATTAATACGTAAGGTGGACGAACGATTTTTATAGAAGTTGTGGGGGGCCAAAACCTTTGCGTCACAATAACTCAGCCACCACTAAACGGATTTTGACAATTTTTTCAGGAAACATGCGAATTCAGCCCGGATTATACACGTTTGCTTGGATTTCGAAAAATATGAACGGTGCCCCCGGGAGCCCCCCCCCCAGATTTTTTTTTTTCACGTTATCATGGATAACAACCTTGAGAGTTACAATTATGAAACCAGGGGGGAAACATATAGGACATTGGGAAAAGCGTTTCTGGCTGAATAATTTATTTCGAAATATTAAGGGGGTCTAGGCCATTTCATGCACTTTTTCAAGAATCGCGAAAACTTTTGTACGATCAGTCCGATTTGCACGCGTTTTGCACCAGATTGTTCCACTTACTACTTGCTACAAAACGCCCTATAGGCCTACATGTTTTAACAACATATTGATATATAAGATGGGCGAACGGTTTTTATAAAAGTTGGGGGGCCAAAACCATTGCGTTACAATAACTCCACCACTACTGAACGGATTTTGACCATTTTTTCAGGGAACATGCGGACCAAGCCCGGATAATATAGCTTCGCTTGGACTTTGAAAAATATGAACGGTGCCTGGAGCTCCCCCCCAGATTGAGAAAAATTGTAATTCACGTAATCGTAAGTAACAACCTTGAGCACTAGAATAATGAAACCTGGGACGAAGTATATATGCCATTGGGGAAAGCATTCCTGGCTTAATCATTTATTTCAAAATGTTAAGGGCGCCTGGGGGGGGGCCATATCATGCACTTTTGCAAGAATCGAGGTAACTTTTTTATTATCAGTCGGATTTGCAAAATTTTTCACCGTTGTGTGGCACTTGGTCGGGGCTAAAAATCGCCCTATATATGTTTTAACAAAATATGGATACATGAGATGGGCGATCAGTTTTTACAAAACTAGGGGGGCCAAAACCCTTGCGCCACAATAACTCAGCCGCCACTGAACGGATTTAAAACAAAATTTAGGGAACATGCGCACTAAGCTATGCTTGTAGTTTCGCTTGGATTTGTATAAAATTCACTGTGCCCCCTGGAGCCCCTTTCCCAGATTTATTTTAATTTTTAAAATTTTCTTTATCACAGAAAATGTGTTCTGTGCTCATGTTGTAGATGTTGGCCTACTCTTTCCAAAATGGGTAAATCCTGCAGTAAATTTCAAAACTCGTCTTTATCTACTCGTGGGGGCCTGCGTGCACGCCGTTCATGCGCGGGTACTGTGCTTCCGTCTGGTTATCTTAATGTTACCCCTAATAACGATGATGGTTATGAGGATTTTATATTCAGTTTACTCTGACTTTAGTTTGTGAAAAATTTGTATTCACCCACCCAGGATAAAAGTATAGGCCCACGTCTGCCACGTGATGTAATGCGTTGAATAGGCCTACATTCGGAGTCCATAAAACTAATGAAGTTGTCTAAAACGAGAAGTGATGAACATAGGCCTACCGTAAACAGTTGGCATGAAGTGATACCGTGTAGTCATTACTCTACATTACAGAAATTATCTCAGTATCTATCGTTTGATCGAGACAGTAATAATTATAGGCCTATCACTTAGCAATAGCGTGTACAATAAATCAAACAGTGTCATTCCGCTACCTGTTCATTGGACAATTTCAGAGCCAGCGCCAATGACGCACTACACATCACGATGTTAAATATTCTTCCAATATTTACTGTATGTTAATGAAAAACTACTAATAAACTCAGCCTAATAGTCTTTTCGGAAACAGGACATTTTTGCTCAAATCGCGAGTCAAGTTTATACACCACGGCCTACAGCGCTCACGAATGTATCGTAAAACATTAATTAATGCATCCAGTACTCACCTAAGCTATCCGGCTAAACTCGGTCTTTTCGTCAAAATGTTAATAACTATATAATTACAGCAGTCCGGCAAAATGACGATTGTTAGACTCCTTGCATAGGCTATCGTGTGAAATGAATACAGTCCGGTTTCGATTCAATAATGCCATCTCACCGAGAGGACAGCCTATCTTTTAAACTGACAAGCACCCTTCAGCGGCGGATCCAGATCTACTCAGCGGAGCGGGGCATATTCTGGCACATAATGTTTTATGAAAGACAACTCGGAAAAACTGGCAATCGGGAGAAATGGGGGAGGGGAGGAGGGGAAGAGGTGCAATAATAAATACTCTGCTCCGTTTTTAAAGCGTGCGTCTATCCTTGCATTACATTGGTACCCGAATTTTTTTTAAGGGCTGCCTGCGACTAACGTGCAGACTTGTTAGGATTGAATTAGGGGCGAGTCTCAATTAGAGAAGACTCCTCTCAAAAAACGACGCAAACTTGCATCTTTCTCAGGATTTGCCCAGAGTTGGCACAATTATTACATTATTTTCGAACATGCATATTAGTCAAGCAACGCCATTTCTCACTTTGTGACGATTGTAGGAGTGTAGGCTTAAAATACGTTTACAAGAGTGGGGGCCATCGCCCCCATGCTCGGCACTGCATGCAGCAGTAGGCCTATACGCCTACATCCGACGGATGCTCTTAAGTTCTCAAATTGCTCGCTTGCAGTGTTTAATCCAGTCCCGTAGACTAGGGGAATTAAGAGATGATTTCTGAGGGGGAGGTGGGGGGGGTTCCGATCATTCTCAACGCTCGCGAGCATTTAGAACGAGATAATCATTTTAAGAGAGAGAGAGAGCTCGTAATTAACAGCAAGTAGCAGCGTTGCGTCATTAGAGAAATAGCTCGTATATGCTCCGGTTACCACCCCGGCGTGACAAAAATACCCGCGTTGCGTCGCGACAAAAAGGGGCGTTGGAGAGGTTACCACCCCACCCTCTAAATGAGAATTCTAACTCCCCCCAGGCTGCAGTGTAAAAAGGCTAAAGGGCTGGGGGGGGGAGGGGTTTTGACCCCCTCCTTTAATGATATCTGAATTCCCCTTATCAAAGATGTCACAATGTAAGTATTGAAAATACAGAATGTGTATTTGTATGAATCCGACAACAGCTTATGAATTAGTAACTTAATGTCTGAAGTTAATTTAGGGTCGGCGTTTATTAATGAATTTTGGTTGCATTTAGGACAGTGAAGGTCTTCTCGCGAAGGCTAATCCTGAAGCACCCCGCTCCCCCATGTCCGTGAAGTCCAAAGTGACTAGTTTGAACCTCCATTATGATTTAGTCACAAACCCGACTGTGGGTAGGTAATGCAGAGCTAGTGCAATGGTATTGTGATTTTGACGATATCATGCAGTTATTTCTATGGCTGGCGCCTTTCGCTTGAAATGGTTGGCGCCAACGGGTTTAAAGGGAAAGAATTGTCTGCGAGAGCGATTAAAAATGGCAACTGGCTGTTAAAAATGGCATCAAAATGGACAATGACAGCTTATAGAATAGCCTAAAAACGGGCAAGGACTGTTAAGAATGAACTAAACAATTTTTGTCAGCATCCTAGCCCCGCCGCGGTCGTGAGTTCTGCACGAGAGGGAAATGAAGTGTCCATCAGCCCCCGGTCGTGACGCCAACAAATTTTCGCGTCATGGTGGCATCGCAAGTTTATAAAATCTCTAGCTACTTTGTGCAATAATCATGATTGATTTGCTACTCCGTACTCCGTACGTTACCCCTATAGGCCTCAATTGTGTGAAAACTAAATCGTTTAACTTGAATGCTCATGGCAGCTGTTGAAAAATAATACTCTATATTTTCGGATACGTTTAAAATGCATTGTATTTATTCTAACCCAATACTTGAGGCCATTTTTTAATCACTCACTCGAGTTTGTAAATCCACCATTCGCGCCTGAAATTGATTAGACCTGAGTCTATAATTCTCTGCTGCATATTCTCCCAAGACAACCCGTCAGTCAACAGACGAGAATTCGTGCGTCGAATACAAATTTGACCAAAAGATATTGCCGAACTACCACACTGTGTAGTAGGCCTAGACTTAATCTCTTCGATCATTAATGTTTAGGCAGCAGTACGCGCCCAGCAACAGTACGCTGCTCTATTTAGTCCATTACACCAGCACAATCACAAAGAACTTCAGACCCTGCATAATAATTATTGACGGATCTCTGACCCCCGCAAGCCGGGGCACAACGTATTGGCTTGCAGTCCAGGGCTCCCCGGGAGAGTCTAAAGGCGAAGGAGGAGAGGTTCTCTCTATGGTGATTCTCTTGCACAGAACCGGACAGTAAATAGCCTTTGGACAGGGTATAGCACACCGTACTATGTAGGCCTACCGTGTCCAAAGCCTTTAAACTTTAAAAAAGGAACATACTTCACCCCCCCCCCCCCCCCCGTAACCCTTCCTCACTTAAGCCTGCTCGTGTCGAGACAAGAAATTGACCGATGGTTGTATACGCGTTATTTCACGATGATAAATGGAACAAGCGCATCCCTGATGACGCCGCATCAATTAGACCCCGCGGCCAGGGACTGCCAGAGTTAGGTGGGACCACCAATAACGCCTATTGTCGCCCATCCGGGCAGCGCACACAAAATTGGTCATTTCTGTTTCCGGTCGCACTTGTAGACCAATGTGCTAGGCTTCGTGCACTAATCCCAAGGACTTAGAGGCAAACAATGTTAAATGGAGCGATATCCCGTATAGACTGGGGTAAACAGAGAATAGGATTGTCGGCCAGAGCTTCCCGGGGAGTCGTAAAATACGATTAAACCAGGAGGGCGGATTTTTGTTGTTGAAATGGCCTTGCTACTGCATGCAATCCTTCAGCGCCAACAAAAGACAAAAAGAGAGAGATGAAGCGAGGATCAAATCTATGCTAAACTTTAACTTATCAGTGCCGTGCAGCCGATAATAGAAATGAAAAACTTAGACCCAGAATAAATAGGCCAACATTCGTCGCAGTAATCTAAATATAATTTTCCCGAATTGTGCGCCTTGAGTTCTTATCGATACTACATATCGCTCCCTTTGCGTGATTTCAGCTATAGGCCTCTGTTTTCATTACAGTTTTAAGCTATGTTACTAGTGTATGCACTTTGTTTGATGTAGCCGCATGCCATGGATACGGTTTTTCGTGAAAGTTTTTGAGTTCGTCTAGACATGGCAATCAGGCGTTGCGTGTTTCCTTGTCTAGACATGCAATCAGGCAACGCTTCCTATGATATAAGAGCAACGTACGGCACACTTTTCACGCCATCTACTGAATGACTCGATGACGTCGTTATAATGACCGCTACTATATGCTATATTACTATGACCATACCGACCGTACGAGCTCGACTTCTCTCGAATGGCTCAATCACGTGCACTTTGTGCAGGCTCACACGCCACACCCCAGGCCCACACAAATTTAGTAATCATAACAAATGATCGAGTTCGCATAGTTTGAAATTTATATGAAAGTTCAAACAAAGGGGCATATTTTGGTGTATAAACTTATGACACGACTACAGCGAGATCTGCACAGAGTGTGCAGTTTTGAAGTAAAATGTGCAGTTTAAAAAACGAAATGTGCAGTTTTAAAAGATGATTTGTGCGCGCAGTTCTACATGCGAAGCTAAGCGGGTTTAAATTTAGAGGTAAACAGGGACACATTTTAATTTGAGACAGACAGACGTCAGCGAATCAAATGATAGAGCACCTTATTTTGGGGTAACTTATTTTGACATAGATGTTTAACATTGTCCGACAAAACTGCAACCTTGTAGCCACTCGATTTGCGTGCCGTTTCAACTTCAAATCCTTAGGGCGGGATACTTAGTCATCACTGCCTTTGTTAATCTTTTTCGATAAATCAACAGTTTAGACCATCCTCCCAAAAAGTTAAACCTTGCAAAAATCTCTTTCATGAAGGCCAAAAAAGGTGTCAAAAATGAGGGTGTCAAAAAACTGGCGAAAGTTGGATTGTCCTCAAATATAAACCACAACCCTCAATAGATCCGTCTATTAAGCTTAAATTCACTTTTAAATTCGTTGTATTACATAACATGTATTTAGAAATTGATATGCATCTGCATTTACGCTGTTTTGTGTTTGTTTAGTTATGTATCGATAATTCATTCCGACTGGTTTTTTGCATGTTCATTATTAAATTTAAAGTTAAATCACCGTCTTCAATACCGCCCTTAGTAGTTTGACCTGTAGGCCTATACTAAGCCTACGTGTAAATGCTAAACAGCTTTATTCAAATAACCAGATTTATTTTGTCTTCAGGATGCAAGATACGGGGCTTACGCCACTCCGTCAGTGAATAAATAACTCGTAGCATTATCCCTTACACTAACGATTATCCAACATTCGCATTCTATACGTGCGTAACGTATAGACATAAATCCATAGGCGTAAATAAAAAGTAGGCCCATTTCTTCTGGAATGTTCTACATTTCTATGCTTGTAAAAGAATTATTTTTAGTGACAAATAGGCTATCACTGGTCCTCATTATCAGGCTCTAATGATATTATCATTCGCTCATACTCTCTCGGAATCGAAAAAACCCGATGAAGCTCTCTGTAGCAACTTCTCTCTGAATAAATGATCACCTATCAGTAAGAAAGAGAAGACAATCTGCGTTGATCACTGGTGGACTTTACGTCTTGAACATTCCCCGGCAACGCTTTGAATGCAATTAGCGGCTGTTAATTGTAGCCGTTAATTTAACTTATGGAGGGTGGGCCTAGTGTACCGTTATGCGAAGCTATGACCGCAACATTGCATATAGGAAGCAATATGGAAAAGTCGAGTTTTAATACCGCGCTGCTCCGGGTCTCGCAATGAAGTGATCCAAACGCTGACTAATCAGCAGCTGAATTGTGAAAGTAGGCAAATATACAATTAATGGACTATTATAGATTTGATTGAAGCAGGAGAAAGACAGTCTACATACTATGACATACTAAGACAGCCTACACTGTACATGTATTTTTACTTGTTCGACCGCTTAAGCTGGAGAAAGAGCTGTACATGTAGATCCTTAATAGAAATTCGATAATGCCAAAAACATATTGATTATCTGCAACATTCTCGTTACATGAGTAGTAAGGCGCAGTGAAAATATGAAAATAAAAATTCACTTCTGGCAGGGTATGCGATAGTTGTGGTATGATATAGTGAAGCAAATAGCAAAATATTTAAAATTTTGATCAATGCTTGAAACTGCCCCAAGGGTCATACTTTTTCGAAAAATGTGTCAAAAAATCCTAAAATGTCAAATAAAAAAAAATCTTTATTGATGATAAATAATGCAGAGACCAAGTTTATATATTCTTTTCAAACAAATATAGCGATTGTAAACCTACTAAGAGAGAAATAAAGCGATTTAATATGTTTGTGCAGCTTGGTACTATTGGCAATTGCAGACAAACAAAGACAAGGAAGATCAGAATTTCACACTTTAGTAGTGCGCTTTTGTACCTGCATCTTGTCTCTAGACTATAGCCTACTATTGACAACATTGAGTGTTATTGTGGTAGAAAACAAAGATCATGAAACTATCTAAATGTGGGCTATTAGCATTTGTCGTAGAAGAGAAAAAGTTGAACAAGTCAGCGAGTTCAAATATATGAGAGCGTCGATTACTTAGGATGTGAAGCAGAAATGATGACCAAGATCGGAATGGCAAAGGATGCCTTTTGCAAGAGAAGAGAACTGTTGACCAAAGGGCTGAGCAGTGAGAAAGAGGATCGTGAAAGCGGTTGTTTGGTCTGTTACATGTACATTATACTGGGGTGAAACTTTGACACTCAAGAAGGGAGACACAGTCATGAAGAATAGAAGCGTTTGAAATGCGGGTGTAGTGAAGAATGAGGAAGATTAGCAAGACAGATAAGACAACAACTGTGGAGGGCAGTACTTGAGCAAACAAGGATGGAAGTGATAGTCGAAAGAAAGAAAAACTTTATTCGACATGTAATCAGAGAAGACTTCAGAGATAATCAGATTCTCGTTCTTCTCTTCATCTTTTCAGGTTTCCTCTTAAGCAGGTCGTCTATCGTTCCGATACATCATTCCTTTTCGGTCCTCCCTCGCCCGTCATTCTCTCCTCCATCATATCTCTCAAAGGTCCAAGAAGGATTGTTGAGAGATGTGATGGAGGAAATAATGACAGGCGAGGGAGGAGTGGGAAGGAATGATTGATTGGAATGATAGACGACCTGCTTGAGAGGGAATCTGGAGAGATGAAGAGAAGAACGAAAATAGGCTAGGGTGGAAGGTTTGGACACAAAGCCCTGACATCTGGCGTAACACTGATGAAGAAGAATCTGTAAAGCTGTTTCCAGGAGAGGCTTCAGCTGATCTTGCTTT
>JAQIWG010003323.1:0-18124 GCA_034695025.1 Chamaedrilus cognettii
TATGCACACGTGCATAAACGGCGTGCGCGCAGGCCCTTTTTTCTCTAAGCATTTAGTTACTTCTGATAGGCAATTTGGCTTTAAATCAAAACTATGCTTCCCTCTAGTTTATTAAGCAATGTTGATAATACACAGAGGCCTACTGTTAAACGGCTTAGAGTTAAATAAAATACTCTGCAAATCAATGCTTTGATCTGCATGTATAATTGTACATGTACTGTATGCTTGGGTAGTATGTTACATAACAGATTCCATTGATCAAACTGATACATTTAAATATTTTTCAAATAAACTCATTGTTACATATCTAGATACATATCTAGCCCACAATAAGTCAGAAATGATTCAATTTCAATAACTAAATTCTTAACGCAAGTAAAATACAGAAATTTAATAGTGTTAAATAACTACAATTTCAGAATTTCTCCAGCTGCTAAGCTTCTCTGATACCATAGGGCATATTCATTATTGATAGTTTACACTGAGCATTGAACTCTATCCAGGACTATGGTTTAATAATTCGTTGTGGGATCTTGATAAGAGCCTGAGACCATGTGGAACAATCACCAGATCCCTCTTATCAGTAATCCACATGTTTCCATACAGTCCAACCGCACAGCCTGCATAGGCTGGCCATGATCTTTGTACCTTGCTTGGGGTTTATGATTGGCTCTCAGCCTTTGCTGTATAACACAGGTCTGAGCGATTGAAATGACTTGAGAATTCGCTTGTGAATATACTTTATTTGTAAGGAACAAAAAGAGGAAGAATCAAATCTGTAAAGATGTCTCCTGTTTCTTCTTATAAATTTTAGACTGTTACTGAAAGAGTCCGCTCCAGTTACAATGTAAGTAAAGCGCACTTACACCGTAGATAATCTTTAGTTTAGTAATTGAAGTAGAACTTCTTCTAATAATAATAACAATATTATTCTTACACTGCACCTGAAATTATTCGGATTGCTTCGTCTACAGATGTTGTGAATGTCAGGTTCTTCAAATTTGCTCTGCCAAGTACAGCTGTGATACTCTCCTAGCAAAACAGGCCTCATATTCAAACATGAAAACATTTACGAATAATTATCCTAAATGATTATTAACAAATTAAGCAAAAAATGTAGAATGCTTATGTTACTAAACGCCTTTTTCGCTTATTTCCATGTAAACTCATGTTTCACATGGGTTTAGACGCGTGCGCCCTGGTGAGAACTGCAGAAGCTAAGTTTTTATGGCTGGATACCCTTCCTGATCCTAACCAAAAAACTAGGCACAGGGTTAGCAGCCGCTAACGCCACTTGCGTGTTTAACAGCCATGCTGAAGGACCTGCAACACATGGTTTCATAGTTGCCGGTGACACCGGCGTCGGGACTTGAAGTCAGGTCTTTGGAAACTCGCGTCCGACGCCTTAACCACTACACCACAGAGCCACATTGTTGTATTATGGTTGCATACATAGATATATACAGAATAAATAGGACATATAAAAAAAGAATAATATATCAATCATCATATATCAATAATAATATCATAGCGTCTTCGTGAGGGAATGAGAATACAATAAAACCGAATCAGTTGGCTCAATACATTGTGCACGTAAGACTCCTGAAATCGTTTTTTATATTTTGAGAAAAAATTCATCGCCATTGTTGAAAATGAATATAGCAATTCATCAGAGACTGCACTAACTTGAACGTTCGCCAAAACAAGCTGTGCCTTTTTGCGATTAAAATCTTCCTGTAGCTGTTGTATTCCCTGTGTATCAAAGATTTTAGAAATTGTACACAACGCTAGATTTACTTTTAAAATGCGGCTCTCACTTAGCAATAATATTTATTTATATTGATTGTCATAGCCTTTAATGTAATCAACTTAAATATCGAATGCTAAAGAGTAGCTGATGTTA
The DNA here is from genome assembly GCA_034695025.1 of Chamaedrilus cognettii. Lineage (NCBI taxonomy): Eukaryota > Metazoa > Annelida > Clitellata > Enchytraeida > Enchytraeidae > Chamaedrilus > Chamaedrilus cognettii. Next base: position 1,904 of record JAQIWG010003323.1, read on the forward strand.
ACATAAATACAACTACACCCTACACCCGTGGAACTGAAATTCTTTGTCAGAAAATCATGAATAACATACTTAATAATACATAATTTAAAATGGCATAACATGTTTTTCCAAATGCATTTAAACTTTAACTTTTCTTTTTGCATATTAAAATTAAGCATTTATTCTGTAACAAATAGAGTTTGGTTAATTGGCTGATTCAAGCACTATTGTCTGCAGGTTCATCAATTTAATGCAAAAATACGTGCCTATTTTGAAACACAAATTAATCTCAATAACGCTAAATTCAAATAAATAAATCTAAATAACTCTAAATTCAAATAAAGTTTTAAATCATTACTTCTAACCTGGACAGTCGTATAGTCGATATCCGAAATGTATAACATATTCAGAATAACGTTCTTTGCCACAGGTTCTGCATAAATGAAAATAAATATAGTAGTACGTTATGATAAATCACATGAATAATTTGTACTAGTGCCTGTAAGTTGCAAATAATAGTGTAATTTTTTTTCATGAGGGCTACCCTCTAATCACATAATATTTGAAGTGCTCATCATTCTTTAATGACTAGAACAATATTATTTCTCGTTGACAATTAAAATTAACAACTAACGATAAAAAGCTTTGCCGTCAATTATGTATCCACTTCTAGGCTGACCAAAGCAATGATTTTCAAAATTATACTAAAAAATGGTGATGTGGCTCTAGGAGACAGGTGTGGAAAACATATGTGGAAAACAGATGTGATATACCGCTAAACGCGTGATGCATAACTTGATCCTGAAGGTGTTCAATTCCTGGAAACTTAAGTCCCATGGACACATTCACAATCAGTACTTGAACATCTCCACAGGCATGAAGAATAAACTAAAATAACACAAATTCTTGTATTACAAACGTTTCATTGTATAAATCATACCCATAATATTGCAGTCACTGTATCAGCCTGAAAGCAGGAATTTAACAACACACATAGTACATGGAACTTTTTGAAAATTTGATGAAGGGTTTGAGTTTTAGCTGAATTTTAATGAAGCATCAAAAGAAAAGAAAGGGAGGGAGAAATGAGCCCAAATCACAATTTATTTATAATATCAAAGTGAATTCTAAAATTAGTTCACAATAAGCCTTGAGATTGCTTAGTTAATTAAACAAACTCAGGGCAGCATGCAAGAACCTGTTGAAACCGTAATCTTAGAACTAGTTATACCATCAGTAGATATATCAAAGGTAGATTGAAGGAAGATTCACTTTTCCAGTGCTCGGTGTGTATCAAGGGTGTAGACAACAGTGTTAAGACAGATGAGGAGAAGTATGTGATGCTTGAGGAGGGGTGTAGCATGGAGCGTGTGAGTTGTTTCTGTTACCTGGGAGATATGATTGGTTGCGAAGGGGGAGCAGAGGAGGCAACAAGGGCTTGGGTGAGAAGTGCCTGGAAAAATTTTAACAAACCTATCTTGACAGCAAGGGGTGTCTCATTGAAACTGAAAGAAAAATTCTGCAAAATGTGTGTGCAAGTACTTTGGTATATGGAAGTGAGACATGGCCAGCGAAGGTGGAGGATCTTCAGAGATTAGAAAGGGCAGAGAAAATGATGGTGAGATGGATGTGTGGAGTGTCTTTGAAGGACAAGTGTCAAAGCGAAGATCTAAGAAAACGGTTAGGTGTCGTATATAAAACCGACATGGTGAAGAAAGGAAGACTAAGATGGTTTGGACATGTAGAACGCATAAGTGAGGAAAACTGGCATGCCGATATATTAAGGTGGAAGGAATCGTTGGATGAGGGAGGGGGAAGAAAACATGGAAGGAGGCGGTAAAGAGCGATATGAAGGAGCGAGGCATAAATAGAGAGATGGCAAAGAATCGAGAATTGTGGGGGAGTCTCATCACAGGAAACATCCAAGCTGTGTTGACACGAAAAAGTGGACGTAAAACGTAAATGATAATGATCAGTGCTGCCACACACTTGTTGGCGGAACACTTGGCTGATCGCCGTGGAACACCGGTGTTCCTTGGAACACCGGTGAATGCCTGGTTTAGAATGCCTGTTAAGTAGACATTATAGGCCCTAGTCTAAAAGTACAACGATAGCCTCCACATACTTCCGTGTGAGGACGCGACCATGGATGAAGCAACATCATCAGTGACACCACCACTCCCAGAATGATTCCATACTGAAGCAAGCACAAAAGCATCGTATGCACAGTTTTACAATTAACATTTAACTCGTAGCTGAAAACGAGGAATACATGTATGCTTCAATGATACATGTTTCTATGAGATACATTGCTATGATAAATGTATTTTTATCATACACGTTTCCATGACACATAAATCTACGACATAATGTTTTCATACTGCATATACAATAAATTAGCGTTTCATGCCATAAGAAATTCAACCTGCTCACACTTCAAAATTTTAGTAACATGCAGCATTGATATAGAGCAAGTTGATAGTCAATAAATATAATCAGTTGAGATATAGTCAGACTACAGTCTTAGGCATTTCGACTGTTGTATTGTATGACTTTGATTTGAATTGAAATTGTTTGTCTGTATAAAAATTGTACCAGTTGAGCAAAATCATTATTACAGATTTCTTTAAATACTAATTGTAAGTCTGAAGCCCACCTCGAATCCAAGCCAAAGCGACACAACAAATGCCGTAAACCATGGAATCAAATCACTTTCTGAAGAAAAACAAAAAAAAAACTACAAACATCAGTTAATGTCAGCTTGGTTCTAAGCATATTATTGCTAGGATATCAAACATCAGACCTCTATCTAATTAAATTTCATATAATTATTAATCAAACAAATGTAAGGATACTGACCAGGTGCAAAACAGTTTTTATTCTGCACTTCTTTTGTTCTTTAAAATTGTACTGTGGCATTTAATTAAAATAGGGCCAATTTCATTTGACCTTCTCCAAATAACATATAGCACTTATATGTTTAACATACATGTAAAGTTTAATTATGCTAGACTAGAAACTTAGCAGCAGTGAGCTAAAGCAGGGGTTCTCAACCTTTTCTCTTATTAGTATCATTAAATTTTTGCTAAAAAGGTCGGAAAAAATCAAATACGCCCCACAGGCTCAGCAAGTTTCATGACAAGTAGTTCTAGAACATTCCCAAAAGGATTATTAGGTGAATTTTCAATTCAATGGATTATTTCAGTGTTTTGTTCTTCTTATACATATTCATATGTGAGATTAATCATAAACAAGAAATTTAGGAGTCAAAATTCTTATTTTTCTTCTGCTGTTTGGCGGAACACTTGGATAACTGTGGACTGGATAGATCGCTGAACTGGCGGAACACCAGTGTTCCGCGAAACACCGGTGTTCCGCGGTACACTCATGTTTCTTGAAACCAGTTGAGAAAGCCTGAGTTAGGGTCTCTTCTCATGGTGCATATTTTGCAGGCAATTTTACATGCAATTTTTGCATGAAATTTAGCATGCAACGATGTTAAGAAAATTACAATTTTTAAATGTCTTTAACTGTTAAGGAACAAGCCGTGCATGAAACCCAGTTAAGGAAATGGTTGTCATGACAATGAACATTTTACATTGAAATTTTCTTAGCATGGTTGCATGCAAAATTGCATGCAAAATTGCATGCAAAATACGCATTGTGGAAAGGAGGCCCTGAAGCTCTTCCATGAACACAACAGAATGCGTTCCTTACTCTTGACTCTCCACAGCTTGGAGACCATGCTGAAGTCAATCATGTCAGTGACGGCCATGATGATGACGCCAGCCAGCGCCGCGTCAGGAATGAAATAGAAGAGAGGAGTGAGCAGGGCTAGGGCCAACAGGACTAGCGCGCCTGGATACATCACACCAGGGTACATTGACACATACACACAAGGGTACACAGACACAAACACATCAGGGTGCATGGACACATACTTTAATTTATTCTCTATTTTAGGGACTGTGTGTAGCACACAAAGGGTTCTTCATACAGTCTGGTTCTGCGCATGGAAGCTCGCACAGAACCGCTTCCCCTTCTTTAGTCACCTTTTACGACTCGCCTGGAAAGCTCTGGGCTGCAAGCCAATTCTTAGTTCCCCGGCCTACAGGGGGCTAGACACATACACAGCAGCGTGCACGGACACATACACGGATACAAAGTCTGTGACTTTTGCCATAGGGACTTCATCTGAAGGATGAAAGAAAACAAGATTCTTTTATTTATATCATTTATTATACAACTCAGATTGAGTTGTATATCATGAATAGTACGGTACCTAATGACGAGATTGTAAATATTATGCAGATAGTAATTTCAGCCAAATGAAAGGTTGCCCTGAGGCATCATTCTCTTAAGCATGATTCACTAAGATCCCTTACAGTTTGCGCCTCAAGACATTTTCTAAGCATTTTTCATCAAAGAAAATCTCCCTGGAACCATTTCTAATGGTCACTTTTATATAATGAACATGGGAACAGAACAGAAGGATCTAGAGCTGATGGGCATGATATGACGGACAGACATATAATATTTACAAACCGGTCCACAGCCCTCCCCCAGGAGTCTTGACTCCGCTCTGCGCGTTCACTGCACTTCTGCAAGCACCCATTTTGAGGGCAAACTAAAAAATTTGAAAATTCACATGATTTGTTGATTTGGTCAAAATCTACAACGTAGTGATCAGTGATTAAGCAATATTTCAAGCCATGGTGCAGTTATTGGACAATCTGCTTCAAATTTTTCAGGTCAGCTAATAAAACACAACAATATTAATTCTTTCACCTCTCGTTCGTATCGACATCACGCCACATGTAGGCCCAATACTAAAACTGTATCAACATGAAAGATTTTGCAATAACAAATCATATCGTTGTGTATGCCTTTCTCTCATTCTAAAACTCAAATGATTTGCATATTCAAATTTTACTGTACTAACAAACCTAATTTATTATTTATGATCAAAATCTTCACTGCTAAACATGTAGATATAGGCTATCATGAAAAATAAGAGTCAAAATGTCGCAGACCGTGAGAAGCTGGCAGTCACTGGATACGACGATACAAACGATCCGAAGAGGTTTGCCGCGCCAATGGCCAGCAGTTCCTGGGTCGCATCAATGTTGTAGCCCTTCTTTCGACCTTCAGAAAATGATCGATGAATGTTAATTTAGGCAGCGTTTATTAGCACAGTGAAGATTGAATTTGAGTCCCAAAAAATGTTAATTGTGAATTTTGGACAGCTTTTATGCACGCACACACACACACACTCGCGTTTTGTGACCACATTCACCGCTTATGCAGGGGTAGGCCATTTGTAGCCATGGACACCCGCCTTCCACTTTATTCTATCCATCGCATCCTCACCTCTTAATCCTCAAGCTTTCATATCCTTCCCTGTCACGCATTTCCACGTCGTTTCCGATCTCCCTATAACGTCCTTTCCCATCTGTCTCATTATCTATACATTTCTGCACCGAATCATCCGGTTCTTTTCTCAAAACACGCCCCAGCCATCTTAGTCGGTTTCTTCTGACACAGCCTCCAACCCCATTGTAGCTCTCCAATCGGCACTATACTTCCTCTCTTTCAATGACACCCTACTAATCCACCTCACGATTCTCATTTCTGTCCGCTCAAATCGGGCCTCTTAATCGGCCTTCATGCCCATTTGGACAGCGTTTAGATTTGCATTTACATTTCCCATTGTTTTGAGTAATCTCGTTCTATCGGTAATTCTGTATCGGCCCACCGGAATAGTGCTCATATAACTCAATTTTTTCTGAATTGTTTGAAACAAAATCATCCCAATAATGTAAAAATTGAATTGAATCAGAGGCATTTAAAGTGCCATTTGAGCAAAAACTGAAGAAGTACTATATTAAAAGAAGTGAAGACAGTGAAGAGTATAACAATTAGAAACTGTACCGAAAGCTTTTCCAATGGCTATCGACTCAATGACGCCAAGCAGTGGAACGATGACAACTCCAATTCCCATTTGCTAAAACAAGTATGTGTAAGTTAATAATAATGATTATACATTGACCACTTGAATGCACATGCATGACTGCAAGGGCGGATCCAGCCTGTAATCCCCCAAAACCATGATTTTTTCTTTCCGTGCCGAACTCGTGAGCGAGGGGGGGGGTGCTGACAGAATTTTTTCTGTCCCAGACTCGTCTATTCATTTCTCTCTTTCCTAAAGCTCTGGGGGGGAGGGCGATTCTGTTCAGATGCGACACTCTGAAGGGGAGGCTATTTCCCCTCAAACTCCCTCCGCTGCATTATAAATTCTAATTTCTCAGGGGGGGGGGCAATCGCCCCTTTTCGCCCCCTAACAGAGCTCTAGGGGGAGGCGATCGCCCCCATCCCCCCGCCCCTCCCCGTGAATCCGTCAATGCATGATGGGATGATATTGCATCATCCACATACCATCAGAATGATCAGAATAAGGATAACTCCAGGACTAATCACATTGTAGGCCTACAGTTAACGCATTTCAAAAGTATTATCAAAGTACAAACAAATATATCAGAAAACTCAACACAAGGCATAGGATTATTGTGCTTATACAAACATTATAATACGTTCTGAGAAATTCCAACATCATTATTACTTGCAAGCATTGCTCAACAACATTATTACAACACAATAAATAAATAATTCAGTTGCGCTGCACTGGATTATCAGTACGACATGCAAAATGCCAACATTATGTTCAATAAATATAAGAGTAAAAAGGTCAAATAACCTACTTTCACGCTGTCCATCGCTGTCTCATTTCCCACTCCCGAACTGAACTGCGGCACTTGGAATGGAGGCAAGCCTTCGGTTATGTTCCCGGTCAAGAAAAAAGCGTCCTCCTTACCACACGCCCACAGCGTAGCAGCAAGCACGGATGCAAACAACACCACGATTGCGTTTCTGGCTGTAATTATCAAGCAATAATCTGCACTACAGTTTAGAATGTTCAAATAGCTCAACTCTAATGTAAGAATGTAAGCTCAACTCTAATGCCCATAAGAATTTGTTTTGTTAAACAAAAAAACTTCGAAATCATTTTCAAAGCATCCCTCTATTATGAATTAAGAATAAAGGCAAGAAAGTCACAGCTTAAGAGTCATAATTTTGAATGTATTCAAAATCATTGTTTATCAGCACTGTTTATGCACAGCCAGATGATCAATAGTGAGGATATGTCGTGACGATGCTAAAGATATCCTTTAGATTAACTATGTATACAAATCAAGACCCCAACAGCATAGTGCTGCAATGATCCAGATGGCAGATATCCAAGATTTAAGCCACAGACAATTAAGGACCATGTTTGTTACTAATCTAAAACAATTACTGTACTCAAATGTAGCACAAATCGCAGGTTATTCAAAGTAGGCTATATTGATAATGACAAAAAACAGCAGTATCTACCAAATTTCAGGCTAGAAAAGAAGTCAAAATAAGGTTGATATGGTCGATAAGATAAATAAGGTTAATATGATTAATGAAGTTAACTAACCGGTGCTGGCCAGCCAAACTGCATATCTGAATGCCTTCAAGGCGGTCGATGGATTCTCACCACCAAACTTCAATTCTTTCATTCGCTGAAACACAATTTTTTTTAAACTCATTAGGCTAGGCAGAAAAATCGTGTCATGCTAAAGTTTGTTAACAACAACTGCTGACAACTAATATGTTACAAATATGTTAAAATGATACAAATATGTACTAAATATGATCCACATACAAAGCACCTTCAATTGTGAAATTAGAATAAGGCACTTGTGAGCAGTAACTAAGGAAACTATATAAATAGCATTAAACGTTGCATTAATAATATGAAAATTGAGCATTATTGTTCTTGATAAAAAAAATTTATTGTGTGATATTACCAACAAGTAGCTTAGAAAATTGTAATCATTTTATTTCAATATGAAAACACAGTATCTGGACCAAATTTATAAAGCAAAATTAGTTAGCCATAGACCGCTGTAACCAATATGTTACAAATATGTTAAACATATATACTTACATATATATACCTACATATATATACCTATATTACATATATATAGAGCCTAATATCCGACCTTCATGCAATAGAGAAGTACCATGCATCCAAGTCCCAGAAAAAAATCTGTCTGTCTGCACATAAAACGCCATCACTGGAAATTTTTTTTAGGATTACACACAAATCAAAATATAGTGAGATAAATTATACAAAGCAAATTTTACATGGCCAGCAGCATAAATTTTGTGGACGTCGAATCAATAATTAGCGTTGAATCTAACAGTTTCCATATAATATATCACCAGCACGCAAAATGCAATAAATTTGTGAACATGCGCTTTGTGTTCGCTTGTATAATTTCAATAATTTGAGCGTCAATAATTCTTTGAAATAAAAAGACATGTAAGCCAAGAAAAAAGGACGATGTTTCCGCAAATGTATTCTTACCGGATATCAGGAAGCTTTTGAAATGTTACAATCAACTGTGGAACAAATTCCCGCGGCACACCTTTCAAACCGAACCACCTCTGCAAGTACATTAATGGACCGGTACGGTAGTATATTTGTGATTAATTTTTGCTCATTAATGGAGCAAAAATTAATCACAAGTACACTACCCTACCGGTACTGAAGTCTATGTAGGCCTATAGGTATTATTCTGGTTTTGGGAGTTTATGGACCGTGTGTAACCGGATCGCAACAAGGACTGTGGCGATCCGGTTCAGTGTCTTGAGTCTAGGCAAAGCAAAAGAAATCACTTCCCCTTCTTTATTTAGCCTTTAACGAAACGCCCGGGGAATCCCGGGCTGTAAACAAATACTAGATTTTCACCGGTTTGCAGTGGAAGCGCATATATGCTATTTAAAGATTCAATAACCGCTCTAAAATTGTAGACTGTGATTGAATAAAAATACCACTGCGCGTATGAACAAAATGCAGACATTTCTAGCAACAGTCAATTTTTAAAGCACACGTGCAACATAAAATAACAACCCTGTCTTATACACTAGCACAATTTTTACATAAAGAATATCTGATCAAAAACACTGCATGCATTGCCTGGGCTTTGGTCATCAAGTAATGTTACAAAGTCCAAATAGCAGTTCACAGATAACTGCAAACTGCAATTTCCAAACATAAATTTCACTGCCCAGTCTTGCGTTCGCTGACAGCGTTCGCTATCAATTACAGAGCACACAACCTCTCGATTGCTTGGAGACTGCGCGGCGCGAGGCCACGTCATGACGTCACGAGCTAGTGCAAGCAACGCGATGATGGCGCTAGCCAATCAATAACCTGCTGCTCTGTCTCGCGACCGCGGCATGTGTGGGCTAAAGATAGGGACGCCATTACTGGTCGTTAGCTTGATGCTACGATGATCTACAGGTCTGAGGCTTTTATTAGAATAGATCAAGCTTCTTGGCACAAAATTAATTGAGTGTAACGCGTTGGCTATGTTTCAGTTTTGTCATTCTTGCTGTTATGTTTGGTAGTAAATTTCAAATTGGAATACCAGTATTGATAGAAGGACTGAAAAAGCAATAGGCTACAGTGAAGCCTTGAAGTCTGTAAGTTTATTTCTTGGAACACTGCTTGAAAACAATTACATTGCATCTTGAATTAAAACAAACACACAAGAGCAAAATGTCACCATTAAGTAATAGAACGACATATTTTGAAATGTAATGCTGCGATGCACTGATGCTGCAATTAACTGATGCATTATCCTTAACGCATCAATTACACAAATATCATTCATTGTATATCCCTGTCGCAGAAACTAACAGTTTTACCTTAATGTACAATACACATTAAGCAAGCTGCAGCAGTCGTCTAGAAGGCCAAAATAATTGGCTTCTAGCTTACAGGAGGCAGCATGCAAGGCCTGAATGCAGGGCTGCTAGCTACCTTGAGCTGACTGCATGCGATCGTTATGGCTGCTGCAGTTGTAAAGCTGTTGATGACCGGATGAGAGATATAGTCGACGAGAAATCCTTCAATAACAAGCAAAATACAACCCATAAATCTTGTTGGAAAGCCTATTAAAATCTTAGGGATTTTTGTTTCAAAAATCAATTAAATGTTAATGCACGGCCCGTATGGGTCTAGCTACACCCACTTATTTGTTTAAAACAGGACAAACATAAAAGAAATTATATATACAAGAATAGGATACAGAATGATATTTAACAGGCCTAAGAGTTACAAGAATATTGTTTAAAGCCACAAAAATCATCTCCTTGATCAATAAGGTCAAGGAAACACACAACTTTGTACTTGCACAAATTCACCATTATACAAGTATCTATCCAAATAACTAGGCCTACTCATGACTCTATTATTGCACGTGAAGGACCTTTCCATGAGCAGCAAACGACGCACGACTAAAAGATGATGCACCTTTTCTCAACGACAGTCGACCTGCTTACCTATGTTGAGCAGCCCCATGATGATCTGGACGACGCCGCAGATGAAGGTGAGCATGATGGCTAGGCGCGCGTCGTCCTCGACCTCCGAGCAGAACTCTGCCGTGAGCAGGGACATGACGGCCGTCGGGCCGAACGTGACGTCAGGGGACGTGCCCAGCAGCAGGTAGATGAACACACCCATGAACGCAGAGTAGAGGCCGAACTGAGCACAGGAGAGAAACAGAGCCTTAATTGAGAGACGCAAAGTTTTTGAGGTGAATGCAGTACAGCGCATAATCAAGAAATTAATAATTTAAGAAATGGGCATGTCATTTAAACACCCAATCCCATTTTCAGAGACAGATATTTCGTATGAAGCGTTTCAGCGACATGACTAAAAATCCCTCTAGATTATTTCTAAACAATCCAGAGCAACGTCTAGATCATGTGTCGATCTATAGGCTGAAAAATCGCCAAATATAGCGATCTAGTACCAAAAAATAATAGGGTACTGATACTAATCCATAGGCTACCTGTGCCTAGACAGGTAAATCAATCGACATTCCAGTGAAAATTTTCCATCTTCTAGAAGGGAGTGGTTGAGATAGAGTTGAGATGGTAGATGGCTCTATTTGAGTAGCTGAAAGCTTTTCTTACTATTTGTATGACAAAACATAATTTCTACTAAAATTCAAATAATAAAAATAAAATGAATAAATAAAAAAGCTAGACATCATTGAATCACGATAAAAGTTAAACACAGAGTGAATTTTTACAATACCTGAGTGGGTAACTTTGCAATCTTGGCATAAGCGAGGCTCTGCGGTATAACAGTTAGTCCGACTGTCATACCGGCAATGAAATCGCCTTGAAAGTGTTGCAGTCTGAGGAAATGTAGAAAACAATGTCAGCTGCACTAACAGTCAATACTTACTCATACGTACAGATATATTTTTTTAAGAGTCTATATTTTAAGCACAATATTCGTAGTTTGCTTATACATCGAATATACTCAAGGCAATTGTACATTGTATGTATCTAATATTTTGAGTTAATAAGTTTCTTCACATTTCTCAGGATTCAGTGTAACAATGTGACTTGTGACAATACATGATTATTTTACTATACATAGCGAAAACTCTGTTCAAGGTGAAAAAAGTAACATACGGCACATTATGATGCTACAACGATAGAGCAATAAGACATAACGAGGCCGGCCTACCGATACAAAAAGTATAATGAACATAGACTACTAGTAAACCATTAGATAACAATGATGCTTACCTGTAGGTCGGTAGCCATTTCAAAATAGGAAGTCTTCGTTTCACAAATTCGACAGTGCACAATTCCTTGCAACGCTTTCTCCAGTGAAGACCCTGAGCCATTTGAGCCACTTCGCGACCAACACCAGTGACGTCATCGCGAAATTCTCTGACGTCATCGCGCACGCCGTGCAATTCTGTTCAAAGTCAATCATTACTGTACTAAAATTAAGTTTTTTTAAGTGAGCGGCTATATTTATAAAGCAATCCATCTCAATCAAGTTGAATGATAACTTTGCAACATTGTGCACAACCAAAGATGAAAGATTTATATGGTGCTTTGCGTTGCTAAAAACATGTAGCAAAATATGTGAGATACGTTATTATTTTGTTGCCCTCTGCAGTAGCCTGCCGCAATATGAGTCTTATAATGAGAAATCAATCTTTTTGTGATTGTCTTGTGAGAGATGGTCCGTACATCAAATAAGCGATTTCTTTCATAAAAACTTGTATGCACTATGTACAGTATAGGCCTATTACAATACTGCATTTGTTATGCATAAAAAATATGTCATGCGAACAGAGATGGAAAAGCATCGTTTGCTTGAATAGCAGGTGCGGAAAATTGTCACTCAAATGGTCTAAGGTCTAGACTAAATAATAATACCAATAACACTGCTTGAAAACACAATTAGAGTATGCCAGTATAATAAGTAAATCCTTACTGGTGACTAGCATGCCACGAAGCCTGCCAGGGACGCTCGTTCTCTTGGTCTCCTCCACCTGCATCGATTCAACCCTGCCAGTACTTTTATCCGCCGCCTGAGCGCCAAGCAGCGCCTCTTTCTGAGCCGCATGGGGAGGATTCTTCTCCTCCATCTAACGTCTTCTTGTTTTCTGTTCTACGGTGACTTGTATCTAGTCACACTTTGGCTAACAAATTTCTAAAATCCAAATCATCCGAGAAGATCGAGCTTTGCTTGATATTTTGTTAGGCATACGTTGTAGTGGATCCAAACATTGTCGTAGCATTTTTGTCTTCCAACAATCACATAACCTGAGCAATTAAACAAGTTACAAGATTACGTAGTTTACAAACGCAGCACAACACAAGAACCAGTTAAATAATTATCTTCATTAAAACAATATGCATTTGGATCTTGAAGGCGGGTAGCGTCGGCTATTCTCTTTAAAAATAAATGCCCAAGAAAATAACTATTTTACAACTATGACATTGTCATCCGCATGAGTCAAATCCCTAGAGCCACATCAGACATACCATTCGACAATAAAATAGTAGGCCTATATAATGTAGGCCCCTACATCTGTCCCCACTGCAGATTGAGTGAACTCTGATGTAGCATGCTGCATCACAGTGCCTACATCATGCACTCATTACACTGTGCACGGTTGTGCACTGTAGTAACTGTACATTGCATAGCATTGGTCTGCGCTAGCGCTGCTGTCTGAGCCTACAACACTGTACTAGCAGGCCTACTTGTTCGCTTCTGCAGCAGCAGCAGCGCAGTGAGTTCTTCCATGCAAGATATTGGCCTACTTAGTATTCAGCCATATAGTTGCAATGATTGGAGAAGACCGACAAGGCCGTGTGAATTATTCACTCGGCCTACTGCTACAATCAATAATTCCTGCTATTATCATTGTTTGGCTCGCCTACTTTATTCAGCTGCCATTGCTAGGTACTATATTCGCCTATTGCGGGCTACGTACATTTCATAGGTCTAGTTTATTCGAGTCTTAATCAAACTAAAACTCAACTACCTCAACGGAAACCAGACAAGATATGAAAGAGAAGGCCGAGCTCTGTAGGAGCGCACTTGACAGCCGTTCGCTCGCGCAAAGAGTTGCGATTCGCGTCCTTGTGCACTGCGTCCTCGCAGGCAGACGCACGAGAGGGAGCCGAAGACAAAATCATTAAACACGGATTAGACTCGTCACTGCAGTGGCGGTTCTAGCCAGGGGCAGAGGGGGCAGATTCCCCCCCCCCCCCACTTCTTTGTCCTGCCCCTCGCTTTTTTGGGCTGCCCCTGCCCCCAAATTAGTATATTCATAGTATGTTATTATAGCCAGCGTGAGGGCTGCAACACTCATAAGTTGTAAATGGTTACGTGTGCAATAAAGCCGGACAGTAGCTGTTGGAAGTTGAGGACAATAACTGTACACTGTACAGTTATTGCAGTGTACAGCCCTGTTTACCTTGCGCCGCCCCGAGGCCCCTCTCCCCGACTCCGCTGACGGCTCAAATGGGGAAAAAAGCATTACTGCTTATTTCAATCCCCTGGTTCCACTCAGAAAGCAATCTAGCTTGCCTTTGAAGGCATTAACACTTGTTGCTTGGACTACGCTATCGGGAAGTTTATTCCACTCATCCACAACTCTGTTTCCCCAAAAAAAATTTCCAATGTCCAACCTGAACCTTTTCTTAAAAAATTTGCATGCATTTCCTCTTGTTACACATACGTTCTTATTAACTCCTCTTCTTCTCTCAGAGAACTCTTCCTCACCAATACATTAACAATTTTATATACTTTTAGAAAAGCCGCTCTCAATCTCCTTGTCTCTAAAGTAGTTAATCTTAGTTCTTTCAATCTCTCTTCATAATTTTTTCATTTACACTCTTCCACCATTCTCGTAGCTCTCTTTGTTACTCTTTCAATTAAATTTATGTCTTTTTGCAAATGAGGTCTCCATACCTGGCGGCAGTAGTCCGAGTGTGGTCAAACTAAGACAGCCTACTAGGACGCATTATTGCATTTCGCAGTACCCGGTGCGCATAATGTATTCAATGTTAGCTTCGGTCATACATTTATAGTTATAAAGTCTATACTGCAGCAAAATCGTATTAAAATTTGCTAATATATTGGTCCCAATTCTGCCCCCTCCCCCACTTTTGGAAAGCTAGAACCGCCACTGCTCGTCGGCTTGCCCACACGGAAGTGGGCGACGAGCGACAAGGACGAACGACTGTCGCCGGAACGAAGCGGGGTAGTAAATTATTTCATGTATGAACCCCATTTTTAGCTTATGGGCCTAATATACAGCAGTTGGCTGATTTGGGGGGTTTCAGGACCATGTGTAGCAACAAAGACTGCTACAATCCAAATTAGTACCGTCCTTCTTTAGTCGTCTTTGACGACTGGCCCGGGGAACTCTGGGCTACAGATCTATTCTCTTTTAACCCCAGTCTACAGGGCGTCTCAATATAGAGCCGGCTCTAGACTCTAGTGATGATTATTAATCTAATTATGTACGCCGGTAGGCTTACTTTTAATCTAGCATTCAGGTCCTCAGAGGAACTAGTGTTTAACGAAGGGCATTACATTTTCAGTAGGCTACTTCATGGCTTCTAATTATACCCACCCAAAGAAACCGCTCTCCAACCTGCCGCTTCGATAAATCCCATCTTGGCCATGAGCCTCAATTTTTTGGCTAAATTTGAAATCGCTCCCTCTAGTTTAGAAGCGTATGTCATACCCGCGGTAGGCCTGACGTATGCTCAGGGGGAGGGAAGGGCCGATCACGCCGCAGAGGGGGGAGGGCATGCCGTCGCTCACAGGCGCCGACGGAGCGCCAAGCGGCAAGGCTGCTGGGGACCGAGGGCGCAGGGCTGCAGGGCATCGGGGGCCGGCAAGGGCGCAACCAGGGGGGGGGGGCTGGGGGGGGGCCCAAATTTGATGAATCATGAAATTCGTCCAGATCCAATGAGATTTTGTTTTCATGGGGGAGGGGGGGGGGGCATGGCGGTCCAGCTAGGTTGTTCGAGTGATAGTAATAACAGATTAGCATAGCAAGTCGATCCATTCAGTAGCATACATCTGCAGTAGATTTAATTTGAATGAAACACGCTAGGCTTGTCTGAGGCCTTTATAATCACACATGAGAGATGCTGCGATTTCGCGGGCTCCAGCCCCCTCCCCCATTTTTTCTTGGTTGCCCCCCTGGGGGCCGGGGGGAGGGGGGGCAGACCGCGGGTCGCCGTATCGATCGGAGCGGTGGATTAACGAGGAAATTATTTTCGCGTCTCTGCGCTGCGTGGAGAGGGGGGAGGGGGCGGTGACGTGTGGGTGTAGGAGTGGCCAGAAAGTAGTGCAGCTGCGAACGTGCGGATTTTAACTAGCCGCGACAGCTAAGTACTTTAATTACGATCAAGCATATTCTAGAGTATAGGCCCTGTAGGCCTACCACAGCACGTAAGCATGTAAGCTTACGTAGGCATAGGAGGGGTATGACGCTAGTCGCTTTTAAGGGTCATGGCTTAAGGTCTCCGTTCCACGATGCATATTTTGCATGCAATTTTACATGCAATTTGCATGCAATTTTGCATCCAACCGTGTTAAGAAAATTACAATGTAAAATGTCCTTAACTTGGTTTCATGCCACTGTTGCCAGGACCGTAACGTGACCATTCTCAGCGGGGGGCAAGAATTTTAGCAGGGGGGCAGACATTTTGGCGCTCTGTTCACTGCATGACAGTTGTCACACTTTTCCCCTGGAATTCAACTCACGAGCGCGGGGGGGGGGGGGGAGGGGGTAGTGCTGA
>JAQIWG010003324.1:0-18124 GCA_034695025.1 Chamaedrilus cognettii
ATGTATGTATGTATTATGTTGCTTCAATTTTACACATGAAGTCAGGCACTGCAGGGCAGATCCAAGGGGGTCACTACATGCTGTATATCGAGGCACGTATAGAAATAACGGGGGCGGGACTTGGCCCGCGGGCCAAATCAATTACCAACCGTCAAAAATTGATCGACAGGGTCATGACCCTTTCATATCCAATCACAATAATTAGCAACGATTACCCATGATTCAAATCAACTTCCGTTTTGGTAAAACGATCCTTCTTTTTGTAGAATTGTGCAGCTAATTCATGCGCATTCTAGGCTTTAGATTTCTGTGGGCAGATCCCTGCGCGTGTCAGATAACTTCAATGTGTCCATTCATGCATGCTGAGCAATCACAAGCAGCAAAAATTACACAGTTCTAATTAATGCAGGGATGACTTTTGAACAATGTGTGACTGTGGAGTTATTAACAGGTGGAGCTATTAAATCCAGAATTGAACTTTGCGGATATAGGAAATGTGGAGTTGTAAATCGGGAAATACAAAGTTAAAAAGCGAGACAGCTTTGGTGTAGAGTTTTTAGTGCCAGTAAGACTCATCACTGTTAAGAATTGCTTCAGAAATTTCCGCCAGCGCCCCATCCTCTCTTTCCCCCCGCTCGTGAGTTCTTGATGGAAGGAAAAAACTCTTCAGGGGACAGAAAATAGCCCTGTGGATTATAAATCTCAAATTTCAAAAAAGTCATTTTTTGGCCAGTTGACCCGTAGTCGGATATTTTAGTTAAAATGCAATTTGCGACTTTGCTTAGCAAAGGCATCCACTCCATCCTCGTCGACACGCAGCGAGCTTCGACGAGTCTTCTGGCTTAGCGCTATTTTGAAGCCTTTTCATCATTTTTCTTCACTATGGTGCTTAACTATAATATGATTCACTTAATACCAATTGAGTATCGTGGAGTCATTAAAAGTGATACATTAAGCCTTGGGTTGTACATGTTGTTGCGCAGGACCAGTTCTCTTCATGGACCTGTGCGAAATGTCGCTGCACGACTGGCTGAAGAAAAACGCTCGAGTTGACGTCGATGAGCTCGAGAACATGCACACGTTCACGATCAACATCGCACAAGGAGTCGAGCATCTTCACAAAAATCAGGTCTGCCGCGAGAGATTGGACGCTTCTATCCAGGACTTTTGTTAAATGGCATCGCGGCGTCTGTAAGGCCAAAAAATTTGATCCACACGGCAAAAAATACCCTCATATAGAAATATCCCCAAAAAATCTGAACGCCCCATGTCTCCCTCTATCTACTGATGATCATGAAGTCGTTACTTCTATCCTGTCCTATGTTGCCAGTGATTTGACTGCGCTTCGGTTTCTCACCATGTTGCATTGTGTTTCAATATTATGTACGAGTATATCTAACATGATTGGAATTGAAATACTTGTGGTTTCGCTCTCTGGTTTGTCACTTTGTGCTGTTTATTTTTGCACTTTGTGCGATTTATTTTTGCTTATTTGTGCAACTAGCAACTTTTGGCGGGGGTTGAATTCTGCCGCAATAAGGGCAGTCTAGCAGCCGTCGATGCCTGCCATTGGCTGCCACAGCGGTTGTTGTTTCCTCCCTGCCTGCCCCTATTGCTTCATACATCATGTAAGTTAGTGTTTGTCTGCCACTGTTGTGTTGTCTGTTGGGCAATAAAGTCACTGAAAAAAAGAATGAAAAAATAAACTTGTATTTCTTGTTTGTCAGATCGTCCACAAGCGCCTGTCTGCTCGCAATGTCCTGCTTGTGAAGACGCAGCTCAGTGGATACGTCGCTAAACTCATCGGCTTTGGACCGTCAAAGGCTGACAAGAAGAGCAATGCAAAGGTTAGATTGAAATATTCTCCTATCTTCTTATTTATGATTCATAACATTGGTCAGTTTAGCACGCGCATAGACCTGCCATGCAAACAGTCCAGGCATAACAAATCTCTTAAATGTTTCAGTTCTTTATGCTAATGACATTACATATAGTAAAGTACATTACATGCTATAAATTCAGCACATGAAATTAAAAAAATCATGAAAATCATGAGATATGCATTCGATTTAGCGGTTTATATATCGGAATAAAGAGCTCCTAGTCAGGGATTTGAATTCCGGCATATTTTAGTTGCAAGACCCTTGAGCTGCAAGCTCTTCAGAAAGGCTCTTGAGCATGCCAGTGTCGCTGGCCAATAATTATTGCTCCGCCACGATTTATTATTCTGGTTGGCGACAGTAACGGCACCTGTTCATAAAACCAAGCTTCAATTTTCTCATCAGTTAACTTCATTTATACCGGTACCTGTATTTATACAATGCTGAGTCTTTGGCCTGCAACAAAAAAAGTCGCACAGGATGATTTTGATTATAGAAGCTAACTTAGACTGATTGACTGAAGTAGCGGTAACACGCGTTTTGTTTTTGGATTTAGGTACCCCTAAAGTGGCTCGCCCCGGAAACGCTCGATTCGCTTGATGGAGTGCCCGTCTATAACAAGAAAACAGACGCGTGGACATTTGGAGTGGTCGTGATGGAAATCTATTCTTCAGGTATAAGCGTATTAGCAGCGCTAGTATGAAAATGGCATGATTTTAGAAGTAGTGGAGCTAAGTAGTAGTTGTTGTAGTGTAAAATTTTACTATATCAGTAACTGATAAATCAATTTAAATATATTGAATTTAAATTAGGTTTATTTTATTTATTTTATTCAAAATTTTTATTGATGATCACCTTCAATCAATTTAATAAAGTTTGAGCCTAGATTTGCGGATGACAGAGCCCCCGCAGACTCTGGACCGATTTGTCATCTTCTCCTTAATTAGTTAAGTGTCGGCTTAAATGCTTCCTCCCCCTAAAGGCCTCTCATCTCCCGATTCCCCTCGTGGGGCCTGGGCACGAGAGGGCATGTGTCCGTGGTCGCATACATCCAACCTGTGCTAGCATGGAAAATGGACTGGAAAAATGGAAATGATAAAGATGATGATGAATGATTTGTTAACTTCCAGGAAAGAAAGATTGGATCGCTTAGCAAGAATTTTTGTTTGTTTTATTTGTTTGTTGCTTAACGACACAGCAGCACACTAGGGCTAATTTAGTGTCAGACAAAATAATAAATATATATATATAAATCGCTCACACGTGCAATAGCACATGCAAGTCTTAATTAAATTCAGTATAAAAGGTACAAAAAACTATGCAGATAAAACGAGGATCCGTACGTTAAAAACTGAGTATATTAAAACCGTTGATACGCATAGCGAGAAAGTATAATAGTGAAATGTTTAATGCAGTGAAATTGATGCGCAACTTTAGTGTCTACAGATCTTCAAGGATAAATGCTAAGCCTAAGTTAACCTTTTAGCATTGTGTTAAATGCATGATATCAGTGTACACCAGCTTCTCATTGCATGTAATGGCATTTTTAACATTTTCAATACCCGACTGATATATTCAGAATGTTTGAAACGGAAGTGAATATCATATCTAGATTAATTTTTAAAAATAATATGCACATTGTATTAGTGTATAATCATCGCCAGGGTTAAGTCTAGAAGGCGTAGTATACGCCTAAAACAGAGTTTTTTTAATCGTACGCCATATTAGAAAGGGTTAGAAGTAGAGCTACGCCTAAAAATGACTGAACGAGGCGTAGGGCTGCGCGTTTTTGAGATGCGGTGGCGTAGCGTGTTTGCTGTGTAAGACAGTTAAGACTCGCAAATTTGAGTCTATTTTCGGTGAAGTTAGGTTACTGGATGGTCATTGCAGGCTACAGCCAAATGCTATAAAAAAAGTCAGTGACTGATAAGGATAGGTCCAAAAAATTGCTGTCAACCTCGACCCTCCCCCATCCCCCCCCCCGTTGAGAGCTCTGATCGGCAGAGAAAATTTGTCACAGATACGCCTAGGTACGCCTGTTTTCAAAGGCTTAGGCGTAAGACAACGCTTGTATTATAAGAAGGAGACGTAGCGTTACGCCGGTTTTATGAGGTCTAAACCGAACTCTGATTGTCACATATTTTAAGAAAGACTACAGCTTGTGAATAGCAAGGGATTGGATGACTGCAGGAGCCGATCCCTATCCAGGGCTCAGTTCGGAGGAAGTGACCAAGTACGTCAAGAGCGGAAAGAGAATGAAACAGCCAGAGCATCTCCCGCAAGAATTGTGAGTCATTACAACGATAGAATTGTTCTATGCACAATTTATCTCTTTAAATAACTCTTAAAATACTAGGCTTATAGGGCTTAACATATATTTTTTTGACCAGTATAGGTTGTGTATATGGACGCGTGTAGAAGAATACTGTGGTTCGGTTCCGTGCTTCGAGGTCGAGCAACGCACCGAAGGCTTCCCCTTCTTCAGTCACCTTTTGCGACACGCTCGGGGAGCTCCGGGCTGCATATTAATTCTCTTTTCCTCCGTTTTGCAGTGATGCCGAGCTTTGTTGCTAGTTGTGTTTTCTTTATACTATTTGCCTTTAGCGTAATTCCATCCAGCCCCATAATAGGCATGTAAACTGACATCAATTGATATTAAAATATTGACGCATATATATTTTATATGGATCACGATCTGTGAATTCATAAAAACATATTGATGATAACCCATTTTCGCATTCTGTTTAATTTTACCTTGTGTTATTAATATGCATATAAAAATAGAATTCATCGTGAAAATAATTGCTTTTGCACTTGAAAATTATGACAAGCTAGTTGCCTCTACGTGTCAGATATGAGAGCGTCGTGACGCCCTGCTGGAGCGCCAGTCCCACCAACAGACCAGACTTTGACCAGATCTGTCGAAATATCGAAGAATTTCGCACCGGCAGCGACGAAGACAGAGGCTACTACGCTCCGAACCAGGCTTCAGGCAGCGAAAGATACGATGACTGCAGATCCCATCCTCCTTCCCACCCACGATGCTGAATGTTTCGATTGGACCCAAAAAAAGAAAGAATAGTGAATATCAATATACATGTAGTTCATGCGCTTGACATTGGGTGAATAAAAATCTATCCTAGGGTCTATCTCGCCATACTCTTTATGTTTTCATATGATTTTCTTTCCAGTAATTCGTCTATCATTACTATTCTTTTCCTTCTCCTCATTCGCTTGCCTTTTCTTCTTCCCTCCAGTATTTCCTTCATCGATTACTCTCCTCTCACTAAATAACCCAACTCATTCTTCTTTCTACACAACCACTATAGCGATTGTTTATCCTCGACTCTTGCCAACGTTTCCTCATGTGTTCTTTTCTCTATCTATTGAACTTTCTTCATCGTCATCTATACACACATCGTTGTGTAAAAGTAAGAAACGTCCCACCCCCGCTGAGAAATCCTCCCCAACCCCCCACTAAGGATTGTTCTTTTTTGAAAAGAGAAGTGGACGATTGGATATGTTTTGAATAGATTCAAGGTCATCGATTCTTTCTGGACTATCTTTAACTTCTAGAACGTTCACACATTCGAAAACTCTTTGTGCTCTTGGATGCCTTGATTTTACTACTCTCTCCCTGCAGCAATCAAGTGTAAGATTTTTTTCATGAACTTTCTTTTGGCCTATAATAAAAATAAAAATAAAACTTAAATGAGCGTTTTTAAATGTTAAAGGATTTCATTGTTGAGTTTGCTGTTTGTTCATTATTCCAGAACGATTAGAACGTAATGTTTAATGTGTCATTATTTATGTGCCGATGTATGGTGCTGGGGCCGTTCACAAATTAGCTAACGCTGAAAAACTTTTTTTTAGCCCACCCACTCACTTCACCTAATGGATGATAACTGACCTTAACTACCCACCCAAACGTTAGAAAACACTCTAACTTTCGACCACCCCACAAAATTTCCCAAAATGTCAAGAGATATATCTGGACGGATAGGGAGGATGCTGTCTGAATTTTTTTGACCAAAAACACATATTTTTATCTTGGGGGAACAAACATCAATCCGGAAAGCTTATTGTACGATTTTTTGGTTTGTTATATAACATTATGTTAAACCATCCACCCACCTCATATAACGCCTCCTAACAAAATCGCTTACCACACACCCACCTCAAAGCGTTATCTAATTTGTGAACGGCCTCTGGTAGGCCTACTGTGAATCTACACCGTGTCCTGATGAAAGGACGTACATATACACGTGTGAGAAAGCCCTCTCACCTTCATTAAAGGAAACTGATCACTCCGGCCCAATTTTCAAACCCTCCGGTCCTAAAGCATGCCGACACCCTCCCCCCCCCCATCACATTTTGGCCGATGCTAACCCTGACGTGATTTTATATGATAGCTCACATATACTCGAATATTTTATACGATGGCACTGAACTACATAAGAATCATTATTTTGCGTGTATTTTATACTCAAGAATTTTTTATTAACCGATTTTCTGATCTACATTCATTACAACCCACATGCATATCTTCTGCAAGCTTTTGGTACCTGACAAATGGTTTGCTTTTTAAAATTATAAATGTGCATTCTTGTGATTCGTAGGCCATCTGATCACACTCTTTTACCAATAGCACTTCATTCATTTGACCTTGTTCTGTTAATTAAAAAAATTTATTTGCAAGCGCAATAAACGAATTTTACGCATAAATTTTTCTAATCTATTTACTTGGAAAGGTGCATTCAGATTTTTACACTTTTGTTGAGACTAAATTAATTTAAGTTTTTGTTGTAGTTTGTCAAATCTAAGTAGCCAAAAATGATAAATGTTTAAGTGTTTTTCTGCCAGTATTGGATTATAGTATAGATTATATAATAGTAGTAATTATATATATAGATGTTAGGTGTATATAAAATTAACGTAATGTAAACTTCTTTCTAATGTGAAATTCTGCATGTTATGTTATACTTCTGAATTCTGAGTGCATGAATTGTATCAATTACAACAATGTTTCTAATATGCATAGACTTGTAGAAAAAACTAACTGCCCTTTTTGTTGTTTACTCCGCTAATGTCCATGTTTTAGCCATGCTAAGCATGTCCAAATATAATGGGTTAGACGTTTTGCGCCCTGATGAGGACTGCAGGATTGCTGCGTTTTTATGGCAGGATGCCCCTCCTGACGCCAAGCAACTGAAAATTTATCTGGCACGAGTTAGCAGTTACAAAGTAGCGACACTTGTATATTTAAAAGCTTGCAGAAGGGGAGGTGAGGGGGGGTGAGGGGGGGTGAGGGGGGGTTGGAGTTAAAAGACCGCGTGTAGTAATAAGAACTACTACAGTCCGGTTCTAAGAGAGCCGCTGAACCGCTCCCCATTCTTTAGTCGCCTTTTACGACTGGCCCGGGGAGCTCTGGACCAAGTACATTCTTCGTTCTCCGGCTTGCTGGGGTACCTTGAAAAAGGGCCTGTAACGCATGGTTTCGTAGTTGGCGGTGCCGGTACTTGAACTCGGGTCTCTGGAACGCGTCCGACGTCTGAACTACTACATGACAGCGCCTCGCTGCATAGGCTTCTACGCGTGTTATTTATTACATGTAGGCCCCCAATTACATTTAGCCGAGAATCGCAATATCTTAGTAAACCTAACAATAAGATTTAAGATTTTCTGCCGCAATTAGAGTCTGCTACGGACATTGCAACTCTGTGTTGTATTAAGGGTTTTCATTTGTTGTGCTAGAGTATTTTTCTGATATTTCAGAATTTATCTGAGCAGTTATTACAATCTCGCGTACATTTTTTCTCAACGGGTCTATTGTTCCTTAACATTCAGATAAAATTTTCCATCGGCTTGGATGATGGCCCGGGTCTGGCCTGGATGATGGCCCGGGTCTACGAGAATTTTTATTATCTTTAGCATTTTTATTCGACGCGCGTGGCGACAGTCAATAATCGGCCTGCGGTTATCTTGCAGAATCTAACTAAGAACTATGACTGATGTTCGCTGTTGTAGGCCTACACAGGGCAGTTTTAGAACAGTTTGGCGGCGGGGGGGGGGATAATCACAATTTTTCTGACATGAGTGACGAGTCGCGAGCCGTGGAGCGGGGGGGGGGGGGGGTGTGTGTGCCTGATGAGACATTTCCATATCGTCTTGGCTTGGCCAAAATTTTTGATTCAGCATGCTGGTAGGGGGATGGGTCATTGGCTTGATTTCGCTTAATTTCTCTTATCTTTCTTTTCCTCAGCGGATTTAATCAAACTTGATTGACATGCTGGGGGGAGGGGGGAGACAGGGATGTCCCTCTGCTATCGCTGACGGTGAACAGCCCCTGGCCTACGTGAGTGATACGCTAATCTTGCACTGCGTTCACGTGACAGGCGTCAATAATCGCTCGTTGCACTGCGACAGCTCATCAAATTTTTACTACAACGAAATTTTTATCAGCGCGCAATAGTGTAGGCTATAGCAGAATACATGCGCAGACATTGCATGGAAAAAGGGCTACGTTTTAGCTCTATCATGTTTGAAACTGCCTTGTCACTAAAATAAGTTTGGGCTACTACAGCAAGGACAACAAAAGATGCAGAGCGGATAAAATTCTAAATACGATAGAGCAGATGGTCACACTTTTTAATTTCTTAATATTAATGTCAGTGTGTAGTATTACACACCCATAGTATTGTTAAATGCAACACACTGACAATCAAATAGCAATAAGATATAAAGTGTCATCATTCGCTCTAGCATTTTCATCCTCTGCATCTTTGTTCTCTCTGCTGTAAACTTATATATAGTGACTAGATACATTGTAGTTTCAAATGTGAATATCTACTCTTAGCCTACATTTAGCTCTTTTTCCATACAATGACTCCTCATGTTTTCTTCTACACGCTATTTCATTTTTTACGGATGATGTATAGATATACAACACCGGCATTATTTTAAACCAATGCATAAAAAATTAACCGAAATAAATATTATTTCATAAACTAAGTTTTCTTAACAATAAAATCCACGCACGTTGCTTAATCAGTAAGATTAAATAATCTTCATTTTGACACTCACACTCTTACATTAACTTTGATATATAAATGAATCTTTAGTGTTCCCGCAAAACTGCGTACCGTATGCAACACAATGACTCCACAGATACACTGGAGGCGCGTTACGTCAAACATGCATGCGCGTATTGCAAGAATTTATCGCGAATGATGGGACATTCCGAATTCATCATAACTATGATCTCTCAGTGAAAGCATACAATCATGTACTTTACAATGATACGAACGACAGTGAGAAAATACGCATTGAGCAAATTTTAATCAAATTGTTTTCCGATATTCCACGTCCATTCTATCGCGTTATACACCAGCATGGTCTGTCGCGCCGACTGTCCATGGCCCACTGTCACAGCACCGTCGCAGCATCTTCGATAGTCTAAATCAGTATGTATGTATGTATGAATGTATTTTGCACTTTTAACGCACCAAGAATATGTCATGCAAACGGAGATGGAAAAACATCATTTGCTTGAATCGTAGGTGCGGGAGAAGTGCAACACACTACATAACAGTAGTTCTCAACTTCTAAATTTTAAATTTTTATTCATTGAGTGTATTCTATAGACGTACCTTTACGCCCGGCTAAGCAAAGTTCTCGCTAAGGAACGGAATTTAACGACAGCCCTTCACTGCCATTCGAAAAAACAAGCAATATGTTTAGAAAATACAAAACTAAACAAATTAATTTTGAGAAGTAATGACGTTAATTTGAATTCGGTGTGGATAAAAATAATTTTGCTCGAAAGCTATGAAGTCATCTATATTTAATGTCGTGTTTTAATTTAAATAAACCAAAAAAAAGCTACTTTGAATGACAGTTATGGACTGCTGTTCAATTGTCTCCTAAGCTAAGATAAAGATAAAGGTGGGAACAAAGGTACATCTATAGAATCGACTCCTAAACTTTTAAAAGTAGTTTGAACTTTTTCTTCGGTGTACCATATTTGGTTTGTTTGTTTAATAAATGATGGAGGTCGCCACTCAGAAAGTAAAGGAGGTCTCCAGTAAAATTCCTCCTCGTGCAGAATTCAAGGCTGGGGGTGAGGGGGGAGTAAAGAGGGGGGGGGGGAGATTCAGAGTCATTTTTTCCTCCAGTACAGAACGGGAAGGGGCGGACGCTTTCCGTAGCATTACGGCCTAAAATTCAATTTATAAATCAACGCGAGTCATCGTGGCACGCCTAGCAACATGCTGCGGCCAATGTGACCCTTTCTGCAGCGATTCCACGCGCCACACTAAAATTCATGGCGGGGCCACTTTTGACACGCGCGAAACACTTTGAGAACCACTGGTCTAAATGCACTTTACTTTTTATAGAAATTAAGCATTTACACGCACCATAAGAAAAGTAGATTTGTCGCGAGCAGATTTGTGTTGTTATTCACGTCCTGTGCACCCAAACAGAATGGCTCTGTACGCAATCCGAAACTGATTGTTCAGGATGCCGTATATGACGGGATTAACGCACGAACCCGTCCATAATGCAACCGACGACAGCATGTACCAGTTTCGATGGAGCACCGTGTAGTCCCCAACGAGATTCGTGAACGTGAACGGAAGATACGTTACGAGATAGGCGAGAAATATAGCGAGCATCATTTTCAGGGAATTACGGCGTCCTTTCTCATGCGCTTTCTTTTTCGAGCAACATTTCACTGCCAGTGTGGAGAAGGACTCGCCAATGCTCTGGCTAGTCACTGAGTGGGCGTTTTCTTCAATGTCTGCAGCTGGTACGCGTAGTAAGTTTAGATTCACGACTTTCTGCGTTTGCTTGGCGAATCTCGTGACTCGATTATGAGAGTCGTTGTGACTATAGACAGAATCTCCATTGGTCGAGGGTCCTGCCACACTGGAGTCGTAACAGAAGCCAATATTAAGGGATTCGAAACGACTTACACCCACGGAGAAGGATTGGTCTTTTTCTGTCTTGGTAACGTCTTTGGTGTATCCCAAATTATTATCAGATATGCAGTTCTTGGAGCATTTTATCTTTGATATAGCGCCAGCTGACCTTTTGTTCGCGACTAAAATTGGATTTATCCCAATACAATCTGTTTTTGCACACGTCGGCGACGTCGCCTGTGAATTTTCATTGGTTTTAATTTCAAGCTCGCACATTGCAATTTGCAAATCTTCCCTCTGGCGCGATTTTTGCACTCCTTTACACGGCGTGTCAAATTTATCATCCGTGTCCATGCTAATATCACATTCGAATCGTGCCACGTTATCATGCGAATTATTCGCAGACATTCCTTTATTTGGCATTTGGTCCCGATCTACATTTTCAAATTCCATATCTCTTTTGTACATGGCACCATCGGTAATTTTTTTTTTCCCTGACACCATCCTTAACGCAGCGACATTTAGATCTAAATCCCTTACTCCTTTGCTAATCGCCCCAGTGGCTACTCTCTTTTCCGCTGGCGCAGCGCGACTCGCATCCAAATTTCTTAACCCTTCATTAACACCCTCGGGGGCAATTGACTTCTCCCCTAACTTAATCCGGTTCGATTCCGAGCCAGCGTTTCGATCTAAATTTCTGGTAATCCCTTTGTTTAGAATCCCTTGGCCCATTGGTCCATCTTCGAGAATAGCCCCTTGGCCCATTGGGCCATCCCCCAGAATAACCCTTGGGCCCATTGGACCATCCCTCAGAATAACCCTTTGGCCCATTGGGCCGTCCTTTACAATTATAGCAGCACACCCCGCGTCCGAAAAAGCCTGGTGAGACAAGCGTTCAGTGTGAGCCCGCAGGCGGCGCTTGCTGTCTTCAGACTTCCTCCAGATCATGAGGTAGCAGAAGGCGAGAACGACGCAGGGCAGGATGCACCCCACACAGATGATGAGGAGAAGGGAGAGCTTCGACCTGGCGCGGACGTAGTTACAGCGACTGACCTATACGAACACAAATAGGTGCACGAGTCTTACCGACTGTAACCCAACGTTTCATGAAGGCATGCTTCGTAAACATGCAAGCAGCGAAATAACGTCACAGTCTGATTGGGTCATTTCGCCGCTTGAATTTGTTTCAGTGCGTGTACTAAATCACGCTATGATGCACGCGTTGGATTATACCCTAAGCGTCCAGTGCAACTGTGCATTCATAAACCCGTAATTTTGCGCACGCGTTTAAAAACATATAAGCGGCGAAATAACGTCACGGTTACATTCGCGTCATTTCGCGGCTTGATTTTTTTTCTGTGCCCGCACAAGGTCACGGTTTTACGCAACGTTGGATTAGACCGTAAAGTCGAATGCGAATGCTTCGCGTTTGGCAGGGCTTATTATAACGTTCTTATGGTTTCGCATTTTTGCTAAAAGTGTCCCTTTTGAGGACATCTCACTTTTACTTACTGTGAACGTTCTTTAAAACACGCGTATTGGATTGATGAGGCCACATTTCCTGTACCACTTACTGTATGTTTAGTTGCAAATTTTTAACTTCACAAAGTGGTTCAAATCAAGACTAAGCTCCTCAAGGCGACCAGAGTAGCAAAAGCCTAGCAGCAGTATCAAGCCGTATGCAATGCATCACTCAGAATAGAAGTCATCCTTTCCGTACGAATCTATTAGCTTTGTGGACTGTGGAATGTACACCGACGGCGACTACCTCAACATCGAATCGTTGAAGAATTGCGTGTAAATCCATTGCTGAGATAGTCGTACTGCTTCAAAAGCCATGGTCTATAATTATACAGCCTCCTATATTAAGGCTAATATCTCTAAGCTAATAATGCAAGCTTACAGAAAATACTTCTTTCGAGCACCGTTTTCAGGCGAGCATCAGTAGCATGCTGCTCTATGACACGCTAGAAAGTTCTTGAACGTTCCAGAACAAAGGTTAATAAGCAGTGTAATCCGATGTCATCAACATCCAACATCCGTGCTTTGCTTGTCGTGACATTATTTTCTGCTAGCAATATACAGCCTACCCGCCACATCTAACGATTTGCCCGTAAACATTAACATATAACAATATATTATTGCGTGACCTGGTCGGTGTAGGCCACGACGGCGTGCCAGCCAAGCGCTCCCGGGAGAACGGTGAAGAAGGATATCGCCCAGACCAGCAAGACCTTGAAACACGCCAGAAACAACATGGGCGCCCGCACATTGATGTAAGGGGGTGCACTTGCACTCTCCCCTGGAAAAGCAGTTCGCACCCTGCTAAAAAAGCAGTTTGCACCCCCGTGTGTATACAACATAACTCTGATCATTCAAAATTCATCATTCTAGGAATTGTTAGTGGAGGGATGATCTGAATTTTTCCAGGTACGGGGGATGCTAATTACCGGTGGGGGGGGAGGTGAGTCATGAGCTGTGCTAGATTGGCTTCTGAAGTGAGGCGGCGGTCCCGGGGGGTTTAGTAAAGCCCATTTTGTAACGGTCTGTCACAAACAACAGTTTAACCAGTATGCGTTCTGGGGGTGATAACGTTTCTGTCAACAGTCCCCCCTCTGCTCTGGAGTTTTGTACTCCCCTGGATTTTAAAAGTGTGTTTTGTATCCCTTGGAAAAATTCTGAAGGCGCCCATGGAATTAACAAGACTGTCGGGGTTTCATTTGATCCATGTCATGCGATTTGCACTAATAAGGTTTTCTAGAAGCTGACAACAATTACTTAAAATTGCCGTGTCACTTTTAAGCACGCTATATATAGTGAGCGAGAAATCGAAATTGTTTGCTCCAGGACTCAAGCGACACCAAAGGATACAGAAATGAAAAGTGGGCCAACAGATGTCATGTCTACGTGAGAATGGCGGTTCCCTAAGGGAGACTGTACTTTATTCAGTATGGCAACTTCACATTGTTGTGTTAAATTTAAATAACCTTTAGATAGGCTACTCAGATATACAAATTAATATTTATACGCCTATAAATAATAATCGAGTTAGAGGAATATTTTTTTTTAATCTGCAAAATGCGCGTTAGATTTTCATCACCCTCATTCGCTGAAAAATGCCTCAATACGTCGTTCGCATAAAATAGACAATGAGAGAAACATTCTCTGTTCTCTTATAGCCTGACGCGAAACATGAAATTTTCACATGCATGTCATTTTGACAAATTTGCGCTTCGAAAACTCATGAAAATTTAATGTGCTAACCATTGATCAGACTGTCAGAACTGTCGCATCGCTAACCCACCTGTCCAAAGCAACGCCACCACAATCAGTGATTTTACCAGAACTAGAAAGTGATTTTACCCTGTGCGAGGTTTCTTCCGCCCAAGTACAAATGGGCACCCCCAAACCAAATCTCTGACCCCATTGGGGGGGTTTTTAGACTAATTTTTGGGGGCGTTTGACCCTTTTTACTAATTTTAAGCTGTGGCATAGCCTAAAAATAGGCCATCGCACAGTGTATAAATTTAGTGGATAATGGTGTTCAAAGATGGACAAATACTGTTAAGAACAGCATGAAAAGGAGTACTACTAAGACTAAAAACAGCCTAAAGATTTTTTTTCGTCGGCACCCCCCCTCCCCTTGATAACAAGCCACCTTTCTAAAGCAACACCACCACCGCTTATCAACTGGGTCGGGAAAACATTCGTCAAGAGATAAATATATTCTCTCCTCTTTCAGCTCTCTGACGGCTGATTGCTCGACCTTGATTTGAGTGCGATTTGAGTGTGATTTAGTTTCATAGTCTGAATTAACTAAATTTGTTGTTGCTCGACTTCGATTTAATGTGCGAATGAGTAATCTCCGAATCAATTTTTCAATTCGCATATTTCCTGCAAAGTAACTGAGAATTAACACATGAAAAAACAAAAAAAACATTACGTTTAGAACTTAATTTTTTACGTTACTGTTGCGCATTCAATACCTTTAATATGTTTAACACAAATAAACCCTTCCGAAACCTTAATGCAGACCAGAATTCATTTATATTTTGTTCTCATTTACTGATTCACACTCAAACCCGACGAAAATCATAGAGCAACCCAAAAATGTAAATTCACAGATAAACTCAAGCCGCACATTGAGCAATGTGCAAATTAGCACTTTTCAAATCGAGGTCAAGCAAGCAGCCGTGAAACTATTTCAATACCTCATTGGTTTTGCTGCATTATAGTGAAGAAAAATGATGAAAAAGACTTCAATATAGCGCCATCTTGCTAATGCACTTTAAATAAAATATCCGACTAGAAGTCGCGAAGTCGCAAAGTCACAAAGTCGCGAAGTCTCAAGGTCTCAGTCACAAGGTCTCAAAGTCTCAAAGTCACAAAATGCACTTTAAGTTAAATTCCAGGGGTGGCCCCCTCTGGCTAGTCCACCTGTCCACAGATGGCGGCGTTAGTCGACACGCGCCCGTAGCACTTTGGTCGCACAATCAGCACGTAGCGGTTGATCGCGATGAGCCCTACAATTATGATAAGCGCATTTCATTAAATAATAAAATTAGATAATAATTAGAAAATCATATTTGAAGTGCAGTTGTACACGATTGCGCAGTGGCAGGAACAAAACAGAAAAACATGCTGGGGGGGGGGGCTCAAGCCCGCGATGTGCACTGATGCCCTGAAATGAAATCGCAGCATCTCTCATGCGTGATTCTAAAGGCCCTAAACTAGCCTAGCTGGCTCCATCTAAATTAAATCGAATGCACGTGCATGCTATACTGCATGAATTGAATTGCTCTGCCAATCTGTTATTATTGTCACTCGAACAACTTAGCTGGACCGTCATGCCCCCCCCCCCCACAAAACAAAATCTTATCGAATCTAAACGAATTGCACGAGTCATCAAATTTGGGCTGACGGGCGTCCGCCCAGCCCCCCCCCCCCTCTAGTCGCGTCCCTGCGCAGTAGTGAAAATACTCCGGTATGCGGTGACGCTGTATTACGATCATGACGTCACTAAACGCGCCAATGAAAACAGTGCTGATCCAATGTCATGCTTTTTATTTCAGGCGCCGCGGGCAGCCATCGTCGTGGATCATTGACATTTTCCTTTATGCTCCGGCGCATCGACTGAACTCCTTCCTATCATCCCGTCAGCCGATTAATTGAACGCGCAACACAGACGTGGCAGGCTGGCTTGTTGGCGTGTCAGTGAGCACATTTAACGACGTGCGTGTCACGTGTCACGCGGTGTCACGCGGTTGCGGCCAATGGGTTAAATATGTGCTGCCTATCTGACGCGATGAGGTCATCAGGACGACCGCGTCGAAGTAGATGTGCAGTTTTACGCATGCACGCCTTACTTTCATGCACGCCATGCATGAAACCCAGTTAAGGAAATCGTTGTCATGACACCGATCGTCCTTCCGCCTTCACACGGTTGCATGCAAAATTGCATGCAAAATATGCGTGGTTGAAAGAGACCCTATCTCGCGTTCAAATTCGCATGCACGAAAAGGTTTAAATTACAATACAAGCTGCGAACTAGGCCTAACGTCGCAAAGCAATTGATTTTACCACCAATAAATAAGCAGCGTTTAAAGAAAAGTCTTGAGGTGGATTCTATAGACGTACCTTTGTTCCCACCTTTACCTTAATCTTTGCTTAGAAGACAATTTAACAGCAGCCCATAACTGCAATTCAAAGAAGCATTTTGTTTGGTCCATTTAAATTAATATACGACGTCATTAAATAAAAATATGACGTCATAGATTTCGAGCAAAAATTATTTTTATACACACTTAATTCAAATTAACGAAATAACAAATAACCTCGAAATTAATTTGTTTCGTTAATTTATAAACATATTGCTTGTTTTTTCGAATGGCAGTGAAGGGCTGCCGTTAAATTCCGTTCCTTAGCGAGAACTCTGCTTAGCCGGGCGTAAAGGTACGTCTATAGAATCCACCCTAGAACCTCAAAGAAATGCACAGTTGAATTTCTCTTTAAGCTTAAAATATACCTTGTCAATGTCCCCTTGCAGGCCTGGGAATAAAGAATTGGCTCCAAGCCAATTCTTTATTGCCTGGCCTGCAGGGGCATCCCAGAGAAGAGGCATCCCAGCGCTTTATTCCCTGCATGGCCTGCAGGAACATGCCAGAGCTTCCCGGGCGAGTCATAAAAGGCGACCTAAGAAGGGGGAGCGGTTCTGTGCCGGCTCTCTTGCACAGAACCGGACTGTAAGTAGTCTTTGTGACAGTGCTACACACAGTTTTATAAAAAAAATTGAAATATAAACTACAAAAAACGACAATTATATATTTTTAAAAAATTTAAACTTTAAAAACACTTACACACTAAGCTAAACTAAACTTACAATACGAACTACAGCAAACTACACATACTAATCTACAAAGAAAAAACCAAAGAAGCCCTGCCTAAGTGAAGCGACGAAGTGATGAGGACGACCGTGCCGAAGAAGGTCTGGTAGCGGCAGAGCGCGCACGAGTGTCGCCAGCCTCGCTGAACGAACGAGTCGACGTAGAAGGGCATGATGGCAACGTTGAAGAGAAGGTCGGTGGCGGACAGCGAGGCGATGAAGGCGTTGTAGGAGCGCCTTAGACGGCGGCATCTACGTGTTCGAATTACCGGTAAGTAATACTAAATATATTACCGGTAATCTCTTCTTATTACCGGTAAATAACGGTAATTTAGCTTTGAAAATGCCTAAATATGAACTAGCATACCGAACGATCTGAAATATTAAATGAAATTTTAAAATCCTAGTAGGATTCAATAGGCCCTATCGAAGTATGTTCTATTAAAACAGTGAAATTTTTCAGAAAACTCTTCAGTTTGCTGTCGTGGGATGCATTTCACGTGCATTTCATGCCAAAATGAACGCTTTTGACAAGAAAAGTTTCGAAAAATTACCGAATCTGCAGTGTGTATTATAAATTATCGCTATTTATAACAAAATACCGTAAATTTCCGATTTTAAATTATCATAAATTGCGTAAACAAAAACTCATTGAAACGCTAGTGCCAAGCAACGAATTGCCCCGGGCGCCTATTGCACAGAAGATCACAAAAATTCACAATCACGTTCACACGTGATCAAAATTTGATCCCTTCGACAACTACATGTACCCTACACTGTAAACTAAACTGCAAAATGCAGCCCGATGTATACACCTCATTAATGCAGACCTCCTTAACAACTTAGTTGTTAAGTAGGTGAACGCTCTGGTGAACAGTAGGCGCGGCGGAATGGGTTCTGTTCCGGGGCGCAGGCTGAGTGGACCGAGTCCAGGGACTGGG
>JAQIWG010003325.1:0-18123 GCA_034695025.1 Chamaedrilus cognettii
CCTGTCACAAACTGTCACAAATTCTAGACCCCCTCCCCCCCCCCCTTCAGCGTGACATACTTTATGGACGGCCCCTACAACAACCTTTGAAATCCGTGTGTGTAGAAATCCGGTTTTAAACATTTTCTAAAATAAAAACATAAGCCTGTTGTGGATGAGAAGCAACCTAAACTGAGTTTAGGCCGACTATTTTCCATAAACTATCATTTTTTGACTTGCATTTTATTTCTTGTACACATTTTGTCAAATGTTTTTTGTAGCGTATACACACACATACGTCATAACCATTTTAATGCTCAATCAACAATCTCGTTTTCATGATAGCGCGTGCGGCAGTGCGACTACTGTGTGCGGGCCTGAATATGCGGATTCGCATCGAAATTTGACTCTTTTTGCGAATCAAACACAAATTTGATTCGCAATATTTGCGAATTAAAAATTGTGAAAGTCAAGGTTCAATAAGCTGACGAGTAGTAAGCCTAGCACTGACCTGACTTCCAGTTCACGTGCGGATTTAATCAATCGACGTATGTTAATAGTGCTGCGGCATACTTAATAGGCCTACTTTTAAATAGAAATGACTCAGCAGTTCTGTGCAATCCCTTGTGCGATATTAGGACTATACTATAATTGCTATTTCAAATTAGTGAAACTGCTAATCAATATATCATTTGATTAGCAAAATTGCCAATCAATTTTCTGGGCTTATAGTCAGGCCTGAGAGTGTGACAAAGAAGACTGATACACGAATGTTTTTCAAGCATACCCATTACAATTTGTAGGCTAGTCGAATATGACGAAATTATGAAAAGATGAATGATCGTCCATTATCAACATTTTAGCCAAGTGTATTTGAATTCTGTCTGTTTCTATTAGTTTCTATTATTTAATTCTATTAGTTTCAAAGTTATAAGCCTTCGAAATGGGTTTGCCTGATATTTTGGTGCAAAAATGAGACAAATTGACGTTTTAATGGATACATAACACAACTTTTTCTCATTATGACCAAATTTTTCGTACATGAATAACCGTCAATTGGTTTGAATGAACACACATTTTATATATTGCATCTACTGAATACATCGTAAATCAATTACGTAATTGGATATATCAACAATAACTTATCGCTTAATATGTCAATTAATTTGGAAGAAGAAAATAACGTAGTAGGATATCGTACAAAAATTAACCTAGATCCGCATACAAAATCAATTTTTGTTAAAGTTCAAGATCGAAATAAAACTTATGAATCTTGATCAATGGCGTTCAAGCAATAAAATAAAACACATAAATTCACTTTTTCAAATGATATCATCAAACGATACATCATTAACACATACGATAATCATAAACATATGCACATTGGCGCATG
Organism: Chamaedrilus cognettii; assembly: GCA_034695025.1. Classification (NCBI taxonomy): domain Eukaryota; kingdom Metazoa; phylum Annelida; class Clitellata; order Enchytraeida; family Enchytraeidae; genus Chamaedrilus; species Chamaedrilus cognettii. Next base: position 1,373 of record JAQIWG010003325.1, read on the forward strand.
AGTTATCTCAAAATGATTTAAGACGACTAGGGTCTAGGAATCTCCAAAAATATCACTCTATTACATGCTTTGTAATAAAAATCACTAGATCTCATGGCAAAAATTATGTGCCATTTTATATCCTATATGTCTATATATATATAGCCTAAATGGCTATATCCTTTATAGCCATTTTCACCTACGATTCAAGCAAACGATGTTATTCCGTCTCCGTTTGCATGACATATTCTTGGTGCGTTAAAAGTGCAATATACATATCCAATATCGTCCAAAATCCAGCTGTTAAAAATCAGTTCACACGTTCACTGAAATGCAGTAAAAGCCTGTGAACCCAAACTTGTTCATTCGCTATGCATGCTATTTCACTATGCATACATTCACTATACATACATTCGCTATACATTCGTACACATGCTATTCTATTTATATGTACAACCAACCAATAAGGTGCTGTTCGATCTGAATAACTTCACTATATGGTTTCTGGAACAGCTTCATTGTCGTTCAGAAGAAAATTTGACAATTCGGAAGCCAACCGTCAATTCATCTACACGCTGTCAGTAACGCCACTAACATCAGATCAAGCTATTTCAATCTTTCAGTGGCTTCAGTATAATATTGTAGAACTTATTTATTTTAACTTTTTTTATTCATTGGCGTTTGTGTTTTATTTTAAAATGAATGTTGCTCAAACTAAATTACAGTACAACTCCTTTTATATATCTAAGAATAATATCAATATTGTTTGTCTAAAATCAATGAATTTACTAGTTATAATTCATTAAATTACAAATTAAATTTTAATAAATTTGATTTGAACTTTCTAGCTTTTGAATAGCCTAATCAATGATTTCAATAACATAATATTTATTAAGAACACTGCAGATTAACAGCACAATGTCATATAAAATTAATGTCACGAGCGTAGAAAATTAATTCCTAAATTAAACTTTACTATTTGCAGTATTCCTTTGGGAAATGTAACCTTAACAACGAAGCTATAAATAGCCCTACAACAGTTGACCGCCAGTGTGCCGTCAGCACTGAGCAACTGGAGATTTGATAAATCTGACATTGCTCCTCGGTCATTTCTATCATTGACAGTTCGCAGTCCTTGACGTCTGAGCTGCTGCAGCCTCGCCAGCACTTCGAGGCTGCATACAGGGAATAATCTGTATCTCCCTGAAATAAATAAATGATATTATATTGTTATTTCATAATATAAACTACACAAAAAAGTTGTTTTTTTCTTTGAAGTATCCGCATTTAATCAACAATAATGAACATTCATAACTTTAACATGGAACAAGAAAATAATAGCTGCAATACAGACCAGCCCAGTACAGAAATAGAAAAAAAAAACACCAGTTGAAAGCGCAAATGGCTAAATATTTGTTATAAAATATTACAGGGAATAAGCCAGGAATTTGACGGTTTCCACTTGAAAGTGTTAAGTTATGGGATGTAACATAAAAATTTTCCCTGTCTGAACAAAATTTATTAGGGGGGCGGGGGTGCTGATGGATACTTTATCCTGCCTGCGGCAGAACTCATGAGGGGGGGGGGCGAGGCTCCTTGTTTTAAAATGCAAAAGTGAAAGCAAAAAAGCAGTGAATACTAGGGGGATGAATGTAGCAACAAAATTATGGGGATAAACAACTTACAATTATCAGAATACAAAGTAGGCCATTTATACCTTAAAGAAATACATGTAGTCATGAGAATTCCTTGGATGTTGCTCGGGGCAGTACAGGAAGGTTTCATTGAGTTGAGGCAAGATGGAGCAAATGCCAGTTGAATAATCAGCAGTAATGCCGCTCATCGCCGATCGTTCAAATTTGCTTTCTGAAATTGAAAAATACAGCAAGTGTCAAGAAGCAGGATAGGCTGCATACAACTCAAATTGTCCAAATATGTTTAAATCAAATTGCTGCCATTGAATTTGAGGTATTTTAGTTATCTTAGTTCTAGAAGTACTTATCAGTACTAGAAACGATTTACAAAGAATACAAAATTATGTCGTGGAACTTCACTAGCAGAGAAAATGTATTATAAGTTGGGCCCTTTCTAATTAGCTTCAAATCAGAGCATATATAGGGGCCTACCCATAAAGTCAGACAGGCTAGAGTTGAAGAACACCACGGCTTCATCATATTTTCTGATGAAGAAAATTTAATGATTTAAATAATATTTAAGAGTTAAAATGTGCTTAAAATCAGAGCATATATACCTGTAAAGTCGTAAAGGCTAGAATTGAGTAACACAACGGCGTCACGTGTTGCGTTTTGGCAAACGTTAGTATCCATGACTTTCAGTACGCCTGCAAAAAACATCATAATTATGGCAATGCAAAATTGCGAGATATAGCAGCAACATAATGGATTGAACATGCAATGACATGTGAGAGGAGAGGGATCATTAACCCTTTAGTCAGATATTTTGTTCAAAAAATGCACTTTGTGACTTTGCGACTTTGTGACTTCGCTTAGCAAAGCATAGAAAAGCATCCACTCCAGCCTCCTCCTCGACACGCAGCGAGCCTCGACGAGTCTGTCTGGCATGGCGCTATTTTGATGCCCTTTTCATCATTTTTTTTCACCGTAATGCAGCTAAACCAATTAAGAGCTATGATGAGGGAAAAATTGCGGAAAGAGAGGACCGGGAAGGCCACGGATCGGGATGATAGACGATCTGCTTGAGAAGGAATCGATTGCAGAGATGAAGAGAAGGGCCGTGGATCAGTTAGGGTGAAAAGTTTAAGTTTGGACACCAAAGACCTGCCATCTTGCAGAACACTGAAGAAGAAGAGGTAGCAACACCATGTTGGTATTAATTTTACGTTTTGACACACACATTTAGGTCTAGTGGCTAATTCATTCAATCAATTCATTTCACACAAGCAAATACTATCTTTGAATGTATGCCTACCCATATAGATGTGCCGAATTCCAGCTATGTCATCGGTGTGAAGCTTGCGATCTGGAATGTAATTCTGGTATATCGGCGCCATTATTGAATCGTGGATTCCCTCTGAATGAACGAGTCCAAGCGCATGGCCTATCTCGTGGATTGCAACGTACAACAAGTTCCTTCCTGCACATCATTATCATATTTATTTGTTTATCGATTAATGCAAGAAAAAGAGTAAAATAAATGAAAATATAGCATACATATAGCTAGGACTACAAAGGTTAAGATTTCAACTGTAACAATTATAATGTAATCCTATCAAAACAGCATACAGGTACATTAAAAGGAGGAGACAATGGGCTGATCCTGTTCAGTGTCAAGCTCAATAAAGGGATCAGAAATTATATCCATAAGCTGACAACGAGAACTGTCAACCGAGGTACCATACCAATGAGAAAGAGGAAAGCAAGTTATACCATACTTCAACAATACGAAAATAGAAAGACTGTTTTGTAGCTTCTAGTTAAATGGCCACAATTCAAATTTAAATGAGTGACCCCTAGTTATGCTGGGTTGCTTAAAGCTAATGTAGTGATCGATACCACGGTTAGCTTATTAATATTCAGTGATCATCAAAAGCAAGAAACATGACGCTTAATAATGTAGACTATGTTTTCTTCAGTGTTCTATGATACGTAAATTCTTGTTAAACTAACCTATAAACGAATCCTCTAGTGATAACTTTCAACTGATTTGTTTAATGACTTGTCTTTAGCTTGTCTTTCAGCCGCTGCTTTCAAGATTTAAAATTATTCAAACCGTTTCATATTATATGTTTCAGGTTTATTTTAGGGTATCTTCTGAAACTTATTTTCGGTGTGCCTATTTGAATTTGTAAAAAAAATACGAACAATGCTGACAATGCTGATATGGCAGTTAAGTGGCGTATAGCGAGCGGAGAGGCGAATCCAGCCTGCCAAAATAAAGTGAAACTGTTTCCCAAGTCAAGATATTTATTAAGAGATGAGCCTATTCCGTCCAACGGCTCTACATTTTTTATTTTACCATATTGAATTTACCACAATCAAATTTTAAGACAGGAATGATTTCTTGTTAGTACCATCAGTAGTGTTGGAGGTCCATCGCTCGGCCTCGTTAAAATGTATTTTTCCGCTCGGTGGAAAGAATGCATGCGCCAGGACTTCCGCGGTCGAGTCGTCAAAGCTGTTCCTATCACCATGGTCTCCGGAGACAAACCGAATTTCAATATCGGCCGGGCTGCCCTCGCTGAACGTCAAACCGGGAACCACATCGCTCCAGAGCTGCAATACCAATCACGCTTAGGCGTAGTGCTACTCCAGAGTTCAGAGAGAGAGAGTTAACGCCCACGCTTGTTACAGATATAACTTAAATTTATTGCTTAGTTTTCTGATGTTGATATTACTGCAGGTTCCTTTGCATTAGTCAGAAATAATAAAGTTTGTAAGTAGGAAAACTATTTGATTCAAAACATGTCATTAAAAAAGAATGGTGCCAGCTGCTTGAAGCAAATTTTACAAAATCATTCCACCTGTCCTAGGATCCAAATAAGCCATTCACTCAGTCATTGATGAGCAATCCTGTCACTTAAAATGTTACTTAATAAATTATACGATATTATTGTATTCATCTACTGAAATTACCGAACTCAATTAAAGAAAAAAAAGCAATTTTAATGCATAAACGTAACTATTAATTCGCTTACAACAGTGATTTAGAGTTTCCACAGTGCTACAGGTTGACAATCTGTTTATGTCAATTTAAGGTAAAGTAGAATGCCTCTTATTCATCAATTCAATGACAGCAGAGCAACCAAACACAAACATAGCCTTGCATGCTTTATTATGTCAGAACATAACGTCAGAAGATGACGTTTGAATTCCACAATCACAAGGATGGCGTATCAGTTTGCTCAAAAACTTACAAATCACGATGCGTCATAGCATTTTTGAACGCAATATTATTCTGGACATTATAGGTGTTCAACTAGCAAGGCTGAGTCAGAAGTAAACGTCAGATCTGTGTCACCCAATGACCTACAAATAATAGATTCAGCATATGTCATCCATTAGGAAGCTAGGATCCCAAAATGGAAAATGTTGTCACGGTGGGCGAAACATTGGTTCCAATCGCGCGCAGACGCATAGCTTACACATAAATCTTAATTAAATTTCTTATTAAATAGAATTCAGAAAAGATCCTATTTAAGATCATTCGTAACAATTAGGTTAACTATGTCCAGTCATCAACTAGAGACACTTAAATTCAACTTATCGGCGCTCTTCTTATGCAGCTGTATAGATCTATAATAGTTATAAGATGTGTAGGTCTATCTATTCAAGTGTATAGGATGAGGCCTGGCTTATATTCTACGGTTTTGATATCAGTTTATGATCAGTTCATAGATGCTTTGCCAACCACACGAGTCTAGCCTGCGCTGCCTGCGGGCGATGACTGTGCTGGGTTTATTATTTACAGGTCATTGGTGCCAGCTTAGCATAGCAGTCCTTCTAAAGGCTGTGTGGCAAGGAACACACAATCTAAGAGGCCTATGACGAATCAGAGAGCCTAAACAAAGGGATGAACTACTCGATGAAATGGAAAATAGTGAGCGGATTTTATTGCCTTCAAAGGAAAAGCTCACGGCATGAAAATTTAACCTACTCGATTCATCATTAGAGATGGCCTTGATGTAGATAACACTCATCTTCTAAATAATATTATTATTAGTGTCAAATTTCAGCCCAGAGTAACTTAAAACAAATCTCTCGTTCTTTACACCTCTTCATGATAACTTTCCACGCTAAATGTTATTTTAAATCAAGACGAACAAGATGACAATAACTATCACAATTTGGATTAATAGTCATTGAAAAATTACGCATACCCACTACCCAGTAACCCATGGTAGCCGATTTAATGGTAATTTGTTTAACATATTTTAACAATATAATTATTTTTAGAGAATTTTTTGGAAAAGCGTTGTGGTCGAGTGGTTTAAGTCGCGGACTTCGGATTGTAAGTGTGGCAGAGAGTCGGTTTGAACCCCAGCCGCGGCAAAAGATTTCGAGTCACTTCGTCCATCCTTGGCAAAGGTGCTTAATTTCGTCAGCCCTGCACACAATCATCCGTTAGCCCTGCACACAATCATCCGTTAGGGTGGAGTGCAGTAGAGAAGTTGAAGTTGAAGTTGATGGAGGTAAGGCAAAGTGACCAAATTATTTATATTAAATGAAATCGATTTACTTCAAATTGCAGCCACTACATGTTATGAAATTACCTGAAACGCTTTGCTGATTTCACTCTTAACCTGTGTTGCTTCCATATCTGGTGTCAATGGCCCAGTGTAGTTGTACAAAAGAGTTCCCTTCGACCATTTGAGACCTAAGCAATAGTACTGCATTGATTACAACAAAACAAATTTAATTGCATCGTGCATCAAACGTACAACATGTTCTCCAGTAGTTTTCATAGAGAATTTCTGATTATGAAACAACATACATATATTTCATATAAGTTTTAAAAACATTAATACATTGTATTAGAACACACCACAAAACTAGGGTCCAACTAAAACAAGCGTAATGATATTTGACACTAAATAATGATACTTCTACATTCCGTCATTTACTCTGTATTTTATGAATCATAAGCACAAATTTTGGAATGCTTGTTAATCAAGTAGGCTAATAAATACCAGCCTTTCACAACTAAGAAAAGTTACTGTCAACCTTAACAACTTTTCAGCATCAAGAGCAGGCAAAAGCGGGGGGGGCCGAAAAAAAAAAATTCTCTCTCCTGCAAAACATACGAGCGGGGGAGGGCGCGCTCATGGAAATGAAAATTTAACTAAATTCTATTTTTTAACCTCAAATTTGCAAGTGCAGGTTAGTGCAGCGGAAGAGGGAGCTCTTAGGCTAGACTAAAATAGCCAGCCGATTCTCGCTAACCTAATTCTAGCCTAAACCTATCAGCCCAGCCGCCATCAGGCTGCGGTTTTCTACCTTTTCCTCCCAGCTAGTAGGCCTACATCAAACAAAAGAAAATGAAGAGCGCCGACCTTCAATAGCATAGCGTCCACGACGCCCGGGATAATTCTCCGTTCTGTGCTTGTCCCTGACCCCACACCGGGGAATCTGCATCATCGCTGACGTCACACTATCCACAACACCTTCAAGTAGAAACAACGCTAGCATTAAAACAAAACTCCAAAATCGTTGTAGTGGTAATAGCATATTATTTACAATCACCGCAATAATAATTATACACGTGCAATCACAATTAATTGCATGCTTCCAGAGAAAGATAAAATCTTCATCTAGCTGGACACTTATTTTCTATTTACGGTTACACTAAAATTTGTTGTAACCGAACACATATCAAGAGAAAAGAAAAGAAAATTGCGTAACAGGTACTATAAAAATTAATATTAGTCACAGAATACAGTTATTAGTCACGCCTATTATTTAGTTTACTCATAAATTTAATCAGTTTTAAAGCATCTTAAAACTGGTCCCCCCCAAAAACTAAAAATTAGCGATATAGTGATATCGGTCCCCGGTCCTGAGTTTTGCATGGGAGGGAAAGAGTCTCTATGCTGTCAATAGGAGGCATAAATGTCCTGGAACCTTTGCAAATTTAATCTGCAAAATTTCCTGCCCCTCCCCATCGAAAACTCACATGCAATTTGACTGGCACAGGCTTACTCAGAGGTTGAGATATTTTAAAGCAATTTGAAGAAAACATTAGGTGAATTGTGGCTGCATGTAGCCTATATAATTATGCAAACAACGCATAGGGAATCGCTTCACTCTCTGGGAAATTACTAGTCAGAAAATCAGATCATAGATAGCTGGACCAGTCACTAATAATTGTGCGCTAAACTGACGATCGAAATGACTCAGCTTTCATTGGTTTTGCTGCATTATAGTGAAGAAGAAGATGAAAAACGCTTAAAAATAGCGCCATCTTGCTAATGTATTTTAATCAAAATATCCGATTAGGGGTTGAATCTTGTGCGCTTCAAACACCTTTTTCATAAACCTTGTAGTCCTTAACAATAAGGCAAAATCGCAAGAAATGCCTTCTAGAGATGACCCAGAGATGCAAAGTCTCAAAGTCTCAAAGCAGCAAAGCAGCAAAATGCATTTTAACTAAAATAATCAACTAGGGGTTAAGTTAATATTATTCAACGATCTTGCTGGTTCACGTCACTTCATTGCTCGAAGAGCCTGCTTCAACACGAATAAAAATAGCGCCATCTTGCGAATGCATTCAAAATAAAGAACGCGAGTGGTTAATTGGGAGTGGCGAATGGAAAATTAACGGCTTTTTGGGTGTGGGGAGGCCGATGGATGTGACTGAATAAATTATAAACAGGCTTAGAGACCGCTAAGCCAATTTATAATTGATTCAGTCATATTTCTTTTACCCCTAAGGCATCCCTTAGGCCGATGGTCATGGCAAAAATAATCCTTATCCAGGGTGAGTCATAAAAAACGTGCCTCTAGCGATTTCGCGATAACTTCTTCAAAGTTTTATATTTTGGACTAATTTTTTCAGTGTGTGTAGCTGAGATAATTTGACACAAACTCTGAAATTTGCAGAAAGAAATTAGGTTCCGTTCAGAAGTTATGAAACTTTTTTAAAAAAACTCAAAAAATCACTTGAACCAAGGCAATGAAGCCTATGTAAAGAGCTACAGAGCTTTGGCGACCTGATTTCCATTGTACTATTTGGTGGCCCTGAAACGAGCCGATTTACGTTAGTCGTCAATCTAAAGCTGGTGTTCAAAGTGACCGCCATCTGCTCTGACACACGTCCGAAGCCTCTTTTTGAATGCAAGCACTGCGTTGTCAATCGGATCCTGCGGCAAGTCATCCCAGATCGCTTCCAGTCAGATCCGCCTTGGTCTTTGGCCTGGGTTTGTGTGCTTGGTACTTATCAAGCATTGCCCCCCACACATGGCAATCAAGTGGATTTAGGTCTGAGGAGTTGGTAGGCCACTCATCTTTCTTGATGACATCCGGACAGTTCTGATCCAGCCAATCCAGTGCCTGGCGGGTGGTAGTATGGGCCGGCGCGCCATCTTGATGAAAGATGAAGGCGGCGGGCACCACGTTGTGACTAATCTTCGATCAGTCCAATGATTACACAAATCGGCCCTTTTCAGGGCCACCAAATAATACAAAGGAACATCAGGTCACCCAAGCTCTTGTAGCTCTTTAAATAGGCTTCATTGCCTTGGCTCAAGTGATTTTTTGAGTTTTTTTCGGAATAGTTTCATAACTTCTGAACAGAAGCCAATTTCTTTTGTGTTTGTTTGAGTTTGTCTGTTGAGTTTGTGTCAAATTATCTCAGCTACAAGCCCTGAAAAAATTAGGCCAAAATATTACAATTTTGAGAAGTTATCGCGATATCGCTAGAGGCACGTTTTTTTATGACTCACCCTGTATTTACCCTCAACGGAAGGCCTATAATTATGTGAATAGCCCCTTACCAGTTTCGGGCAGGTTAGTCATCCGTTGAAAGTATCTGACCGCCTCTGTGAATGCGTCGGTAGGCCTCAGTTGAGCTGGGTCGCTTGGATGCTTTCCCTCCAAGTACCCATAGCGGATCAGATATTGCTGCGCAAGTTCAAGACAATCTTGCAATGCAGGCTAAACTTGTAGGCTGATCAAAATAAGGCCTGGAATAAAACTCAAAGCAAAATATTATGGGTTAATCGCCAGCTTTCAGTTCAGAGGTGGATTTCGCAGGCATTTTTTTCCCATTTAGTCTATTGGGCTGAGGCAGGTACTTGCCTGCGCTTCATTCAGCCTCAAGTTGCATGGATAGCGGGTGAGTTGAGAGTTTGAAGCGGTATGGCCCTCAACCACTAAGTCCAGCACACACATGAAATGTTAGGATATACAATTATATTGTGTACGTGTACTAGTACACAAGCACATAATGTATATCATATGAGAGTATCTTACTCAATCAAGACAAGCTTTATATTCACATCAAGCCTATGCCGCTCTTTCACTTTCAATTCGGAGATTCAGCGCCTAATGAATAGTAATCATCCATCGCGCTCTGGTGTAGTAGTCAAGACGACGGACAAAAAGTCCAGAGGACCAGGGTTCAGTTCCCGCGCCGGTGTCAACTATGAAATCATGCGTTACAGACCCTTCAGCAAAGCTGTTAAACACACAAGTGTCGCTAGCTGCTAGCCCCTTGCCAGATGTAGTATATATTGATTTGGTTGGCGTCAGGAAGGGCATTCGGCCGTAAAAGCCCAGCCCCAGCAGTCCTCAGCAGGGCGCCAATGTCCAAATCTGTGTGGAAACATGGACATTAACAGATTAGACGACAAAAAGGCGGCAGTTGGTTAGTTTTAGTATCAATTTAAATCTTAGTATCAATCGCGTGACATTGTGAACTCACCGTCTGTTCTTTCTTGGTTAACTGCTTTTCTTCAGCAGGCCTGGCTGCCGTTGCTTCGATATTGGCAGCAATCAGCAGGCCTATGCCTAGGCAAACGCAGAAGAGCCATAATCCTAAAACCTGTGGATTTATACGATTTTCCATAGACCCGTTTTTAACAACAGCGTATTCCATTAGTTTTGTAACCCTTAGTAGCGTTAGCGCTATAGTTAATTGCTGTAGGGAGGTAAGAGTGAAACGAGTTCGACAGATTGTCTACTTTTAAAGACTAACTTGATATTGTAATACCCGTATACAAATTACGTTGCCATGAGACATCATTATTTACGTGACCGCTATTGTAGTACTATAGTTAGGCCTAGGCCTACAGTTGCAAAACACTGCACCAGCGTCATTTATGTACTTATGCACGCACGGCTCGCGTAGTATGGCTGAACTCAGCTCCGCTCACGTTAACCACGCGCCTATGACATACATGTGATTAAGCATTGTATGACGTTTCAGTGAAGCTCAGTCGTAATTAGGCCTATATCCGCGTTGGATTCGTGTTTGTCCAAATTGACTTAGGCTACAGCTGTAGGCTACATCTCGCTATAGGCAAGTGTTAGGATACCATTGTACTGCAAAATGTAAGAGAACATGCGTGTAGCCTAGGCCTACGAAAAAATGAAAACCCACTGGCAGCAACTGAACGTTTCATTGGCAGCTAGTCCGTAGCATCTAAGCAAATCTGTTTGTTATCAGCTGTAGCCCAGTATCGGAAGCTGAGCGTGGCGTGATCGGGTCATGGATGCATGTAGTGCCCCACCCTGATTATAAATTCAAACCATCTCTCAAATCACTATAACAAATTAAAAAAATTGACCTAATATTTAAAACTTAGCCTACGCAGCTAAGTTGTAAAGAAGTCATTCTTTCAGCCAGGCTGTCGTGTAAAAGCGAGCGGAGACGCTCAGGAATGTTCTGCAAAGATTCATCAGGCGCAACACCGTTCCATAAGAAAAATTTATGAAAACGGATAATCCTACAAGACCAATAGCATTTTAGATATCCTGGAATTTGCCCTCGTTAGGCCTAATTTCAAAAACTTTTCATATTTCATCACGATGAACTGTGTCAACGATAATGTAACGATGTCTCAATTGGGTCGTTAGCCCACTTGATGTTTTTATTTACGATGAAGCTAACTTAATGGTTTCATAAATTTCATGTTTTTGTGCCCTTGCTCTGCATTCCTGTGCACGACTATGGCGATTTATACGGTTTATACACTTTAGGTCTGCATTGTCATTTTCTAGGCCCTCGACACAATGTGCTAGATACTCGCCTGCGCAGTACGCAATCATCACTGCGGTTCAAAGTGCTGTTTTAAGCTAAGCCTAATGCATGGTGAGTGCCAGGGGAGGAAAAAGTTTTAAATTGAGGGGCGGGATGAAGTCAACAATGATACTTTACCCTACGTTTGCAGAACTCGCGAACGGGGCGGTTTAGCGATGGAAATTTGTGCAAACTGTCACCGAAATTTCTCCCTACTAACTTCACAAAGATAATGCCCCCCTAACGGCACTTCAACCCCCCATTCCTCTAATGCTTCCCCGAAGCACCACTGACAGACTAGGGCGTCTGAACAGGGCCTAGCCCATGGAAAGCCCATGGTAGCAAAAATTGGCATGGGGTGAAACCAGGGTCGGCGTTAGGGTATGCGCCTCCCCCGAAAACATGGTAGTGGGCCCCCCACAGCGCCTTTCAAAACCAACTCATGAGCCGGGGGGGGGGAGGGGGGAGGCTGACAGAATTTTTCCACAAATCTTGCTAATATACTTAAACTCGAGTGGGCCCCTAATCACCCTTTCATGGACCCCCCGTAAATTGCTCAAAAAACGGGCCCTAACGCCGGCACTGGGTGAAACGCCGCACTTGCCCCCTTTCGCTTGTGGCTTCTTTCATGCACCGCCTGCTGGGTGCCACGCTGAAAGCCCACTCTGACTAGGAGCAGCCTGTGTCTCCGAGACTAGTTTCAGAGCTTATTTACATGTTCCATTTACAACACCTATGTGTATGCCTTGGTAGCTGTGGCAAACAGCAAGAAGTGTGCCCTGTGCCTCTAGGCCCTGGCGCTGGCGGCTGGAAGTAGAAAGCGAAACTAACATGAAATGTGCATGTAGGCCTATCTGTAAACCAATAAATTATGAACACTCGTGCGCTTTTCCGATCAAATTGGCACTTTTTGCAACTTTAGCGCTTTTTGAGCTCTTTTCTCGAAGAAAGGCCCAATATAGTTTTTAAAATTAATAATCACTGTTAAGAAAGACATCACAAATAAACATTAATTTTAGCGTCCTAAGTTAGGTCTTCAAAACCTTGTTTCGAACATTGAACAGCTGCCTACTATAGGCTAGCTAAGTGTGATTGGATATGTTAAGAAATTAAACAATAATTATTGCGTATATCGAAGGCATACTGGCTAACTGCCACTTTTTCAAGACGAAAGCAAAGCTGATTGAATGAAACTGATTCAGAGCTCAACTCTCATCTTCTACTCTTGACTCCCATCGTCAACTCTCAACTCTCATCCTCAACTCTCAACTCTCGTCTTCAACTCTCAACTTTCATCCTCAACACTCATCCTCAACTCTCATCCTCAACGCTCAACTCTCATCTCTCATCCTCAACTTTATTTTTTGAGGAGGGGAGGGGGTTCCGTTCTTTAAATGGCCCGGTGCCGTCGAACGCCGTCGCCTACATTATTTACGCGGTCGGCGCGCCGCCGAGTATAATCGATCGGCGTGCCGCCGTCGCCGATCGAAAACACCCTGCGCGCCTCCGCCGACAATGACAGGTCGGCGCAGACCTCTACACCACACATCCATCTCACCGTCATTTTCTCTGTCCTCTCTAATCTCTGTAGATCCTCCGCCTTGGCTGGCCAAGTTTCACTTCCATACACACATGCTTTTGTAGAATTTTCCTTTGAGTTTCAATTGGACACCCCTTGACGCAAAATTGATGATATTCTTCTACAAAATCTTGAAACCGATAATACAGTAATACAAAGTGCATCGACTTGACTTCTGTTGCTTAATTTTTAAGCAACAGAGGTGAAATCAGTAAACCATGTATTTTTTCAATAATTTCATGAAATGGATGATAATTCATCAAAATCCATCAACTGATTTAGGCCTAATCGGTTATCTTAAATCCAAACGCCAATTCAGTTCAAATAGTCTTTTCTAAAATCCAAAATGCAATTAGATTCAAATAGTCTTTTCTAAAATCCAATATACAATTCAGTTCAAATAGTTAAAAAATTTAACTCAAGTCAAAAAAAGTCCTTTCCAAAGTAATAAAAACGAGCACGGAACAAACAAATGCAGTTTCTGCCACGCAGCACAAGCTTACCATTTATAAAAATGCCACAACAATTATACTGAAATCTCATTGAGTGGCTTAGTCATAAAGGCAGCCATGCATTTATCGCGAAACGGACAGCTCAGCTCGCTTCGACTCTGAGACACAGGGCATAAAATAAGAGTGTAGTCGAGTGGAGTCGAACCAAAATGTGGAGACCATAGGGTGAAATGTGGAGAACAAACGGCCAATATGTGTAGTACTTATTGCCAAAAATAGTTTATTTCACGACTGACTCTGAATTTTAGGGTCAAATCGTCCCGATATGTGCAGACTGTTGAGTTCCGTGTGAAGTCCACATGGGCAAAAATGTGTAGCGTGGGTGTCGGCTAATGTGTACCAAAATTTATGTGAATATGGTGTTAATAATTAAAACAATGTCTGTTAAGAACTGCCCTTAAAATTTCTGTCAGCACCCCCCCCCGCCCCCCCGCTCAGAAGTTCTTGCCGAAGCATATTGGATCTGTTAGTAGTGCTGTAGGCATATCCTGTCATACTCCTTCTGCACTCTGTACTAATAATGTGGAGACCTTAAAATTCCTTAAATTATGCCCTGTTGAGACCCCATTGCAAGAAATACTTTCAAAGCGTAAATCTCAATCACTGATCACCTAATTATTGTCTATCGAGACAGTGTCTGCATTATACGTCACTACATCTATGCAATTGCAACATTGCAGTTATTGTTACATTACAATATCGAAACAAGTACAATTACAATACGCAAAATGTATGCCAAATCAAAAATTAAGCCTTTGCTTTAATTTCTTTAATTACGGCAAGACTTCACGCCGACGAAGAGAACACATTGGTGTACAATTTAATGCAGCAGTATTTACAACATGCTTCTAGGAATTGACCTTCAATATTTAACAAGTATGATAAATGCAAAACACACCAAATTCGCTACTAGATTAAACTGAGCAATTAAGTATGGAGTTGCAAGACGTCCATGACTCTAAAAAGTAATTAAATATTATTAACAAAGAGTAGTATATAATTGATATTCAATCATAAACCAATAAAATAAATAAAGTTCTCAATGTAGAAACAACTGCTTAACTAAAAGCATACTATTTTGCATATTTTATCTATAGTTTTATTTATGTGAAACAAAAACATAGAATTGTTTACACAAAATATTGTAAGCATATTTTGAAACATAGAAAATAATGCTTCTGTTTTATAAAACAATGATGAATACTAAGAGTTTGGATAGTTTAAATTTTACTCATTCATTGACGCAAACGCAAGGTGACGCAAACGCAAGGTACCAGAAAAGTAGAATGATTGATCATACGCGATCTAAGTTGTATTTAACACTATAAAAATATAGACATCGAGATCTATGCAGTTACAATGTGTCACAGTTACAAAGTGTCAAAGAAGACCTGTTTATGTAAAATTTATGTACAAATTTCTGCACAAGACACTCACAAAAGTATAATAAAGAGCTTTAGATATAGCAGCAGTCTTTAGGAGATTTTATTTAGCATCCAATTAGGGCTGCTTGTACTAGAAGTTGAATCAAAATTATTATTTTTATTAGCTCAATGCAAAAAAATTAAACGAATGTGATGAAATACTACGATTATACAAGTCTTTAGTATCAGTGTTCATGCTGAAAGCCTACAATATTTGTATTAGTCTCAGAAGGCAATAATTACTTAAATCTTTGATGTCCTACGCGATTATAATCTTAGATTTTAAGCAAAGTGTATACAATATATTGAGTTTCATCACTTATCTTAATTTTTCAGTTATTTTGATTACATTGAAGTTAGTTAACAGATGTTGCATTATTAGTATAATAATAATATCATAACACATTTGCAAGCACAAATAATAATGTGTGAAGAAATAATCCTCACAAACACTCAAACTGAATTCAGAAGTCAGAGCAATAGATGCAGCAAATTTGGTGATCACCAGTAAACAGTTTTTATCAGCGAGGTGGTGATAAGTTATTCGCATTTCATATTTATTGACAGGGTAAAATCAGCAGGTCAGATATAAAAAGTCCAGCCATAGAAAGCCAACAATAACACAAAATATACATCAGACATCACAACACAACTAGTAGACGATTAACAGTTTGAAGCTTTAATCGTGAAGAAGCTTAAGCGCCAAAACAAACAAAAATGGACATAGCTTACATTTATATCACAATTGATTCGATAAAAAATGTCTACCGTCACAAAATACACATATTACAGTCGATGACCATAAAATTTCAATCCATTTCATTCACTGAGATGTTTTCCAGTTGCTGAAAGCGATTTCCAAAGTGCATCTTTTTAGCCGAAGGATCGTTATCGAGCGCTGTGAGCAACTGAAAGAAAAGAAAAAACACATCATAAGTAATTGATTTCGATAGAACAAATTAAATATTTTTGGGGACATTTCTTCATCTCATAACTTGACTGTTAAGTAATTAATACAAAAGTTAATTAAATAGGATGATAACGATAAAATTTAACTAGCAAATTAAGTCGCAAGAATTTTTTTAAAAGAAATAATCACGTGATAAATCGTTCGCCAACATTTTCAGATATAACATTGTGCGAATCTTTACGCTGTGGCTCAAAAGTAAAAGACCCAATCAATTTCTTCAATAACTATGGAACGCAATAAGCGCTGTCAATGAAATTTTACCCACATTAACTTGTATCATTGACGCATATTCCTGTAAATTTTCGTTGAATTTCATCGAGCAGTTAAGAAGATACGAGTAATCAAAATTGATCTACAAAAAATGCATCAACCAAGCTGGGAAACTGCGTAATTGCTATTTGCATCAACAATTTTTTGGTAACGATCTCTTTTATGTTCCAATTCAATAATTGTTAGCAATCCTGGAATGTACACTTTATGTATCAACAAGATATGGTTCCAACCTACCCGTGAAACGATCGAAGAGCATGATATAAAAGAAGAATACACAAAGCCCTGGGCTTGACGCCCAG